>CAUYPK010041863.1:0-15695 GCA_963574355.1 Loris lydekkerianus
CACCCGGAGTTGATCTGAGTTTTTCTCCCATGAGAGTGTGTATTAGCTTGTCTACTGCCTTCATATTAGAATTGAGTATGTTAGATTCTTGCTTCTCCATTCTTGTGATACTTTAGTAAGAAGAATGTGTTCCTGGGTAGAGTGCCATGGCATCACAGCACACAGCAACCTCGAACTCAAACAATTCTCTTGCCCCAGCTTCCCAAGTAGCTGGAACTACAGGTGCCAGCCACAGTGCCCACCTATTTTTAGAGATGAGGTCTCTCTCTGGCTCCGGCTGATCTTGAACCTGTGAGCTCAGCAATCCACCCACTTGGGCCTCCCAGAGCACTAGGATTACAGGCGTGAACCACTGCTCCTGGGAAGGCTGGCTTTTTGATGAGCTTTATATTACTCAGTATTTCTGCTCCTGAATGTTTATGTGAAACTGGGATTTACAGAAGTAGGGAAGATGGTTATAATCTTTAAAACTAAAGAAGAAAAATGCATAAGAAATACTAACTGTTGCTTCAGTATAGACTGCATTTTCCTGAAGGGGCTAACAACTTGTGAAGCCCTTGTAAGGATCATATGGAAATAAAATTTATCCTCCTTTCTTTTCATTGACATATTTGAATGTGAAAGGCTATGGTAAGTGAGCCTCATAATGTCATTTCCATCCACACATCCTCAGGTCAGCTAATTTTTCTTATGCCAACTGCTGTTAGGTTCTTGTGTTAAATCTCTACAACTAAAAGCTATCTTGTAATTTATTTTATTATTTTCCTTAAAACACTTCAGCTTTTCAGATATCCAAGAATTGAAAATTCTCTTTTCTTTTAGCTTTGTAAATATGATGGACAAATTCATCTTTTACATACTTCATTTTGCTACATATTCATTTATCCTTTTACTAATTGGAACATGTTTTAACTTCAGAGAAGAGATGAGAATTCTAGATATCTCTTTGGAGACGTAGACAATTGAAAGTGTTTTAAAAGTGAATATATGCATGCAATACTAGGTAGCAAGAGGCAGACATTACCCTGGATCATGACCCTTTTCACTATAGACCCTTATGGAAGTAGAAGATTTACCATGAGAATGCCATACACTCCAAATAGGGGTTCTCAAACTATGGCCCGCGGGCCACATGAGGTGGTGTGATTGTATTTGTTCCTGTTTTGTTTTTTTACTTCAAAAAAGATATGTGCAGTGTGCATAGGAATTTTTTCATAGTTTTTTTTTGTTTTGTTTTGTTTTTTAACTATAGTCTGGCCCTCCAAAGCTCTGAGGGACAGTGAACTGGCCCCCTGTTTAAAAAGTTTGAGGGCCTCTGTTCCAAAGTATGTCAGTGTTATATAATTAATTTTATTGATCAACTCAACTGAAGGTAATTTTAAATTATATGTTTGAATCTTTCTTGGCTATAATTAGAAGGTCAATGCGAAAAGAAAAATGGAGCCACACCATGGCAGAAAGGCAGTGATAAACTTTCTGTTTCATCACCAGCATATGGTACTGACTTTTGGCATTGAAATCATTTGAACACTTATATGTCAATCCTATTTTCAGTTTATTTGAAGCAGCATTAGTGTATAAAGATCTATGAAAGTATTTTTACTGGAAGTTTACCATATGAAAGTACTACAGAATTGAATCTACAATAACTACTGCCTACTTCAAGGTTAGTTCTAACAACCACCACAGAAAAAGAAAAGCTTGCATTTCGTCTAAGGGATAAAACCAAGGTAGTGTCAGCCCCATTGATTAGGGTAGATACTGGTGTTCCTAAAATATCCACTCAAGGAGCTATTGTTTTAAATTAACTAACATTGCGTTTTTAGACATGTTATTTAAAATCATACTCTAAATTTTCATGACCAAAAAGTTAAAATCAATTATAAAATAATTGTGCATATGTTTCTTTTGCAAATACTCAAGTACAATTAAGATGTAAAAATAACACAGGTAAAGGAAGAGTAACACAAACAGATTATATGCCTAATACTAGGGGAAGACTTGAATAAGAAATGAAGACAGGATATATTTTCACTTTTTATGACATAAAATATTTTTGAAACTTTATGTGTTAAGCTGACCAGCCAAACCACAAATACATGTAGCAGCACATTTTAGGAAAATAAAAGTGCTTGTAGAATTATTTACCAAATTAATTTCCTGCTTAGATGCATGCATAATTATTAAGACTAATTAAGGCCACTGCAAAAAAGAGCCAGGCATTATACTTATTGTCTACAGAGCAGATTTCTAGTTGTTTCTTGTTTTTACTTTATAAATAAGTCTTGAAATATTTTTAGGGACATAGAGTTAAGACAATTCAGACTTGAAATTAAATGTATAGTGTGGCACAAGATTCAGAGCTACTCCTTCATTAGGCAATTGTGTTTTGATGTAGCCTTTCTATTAAGGGTGATTAAAAAGAGTTAATACATCTTCTTTGTAAACATGGTCTTTGAAATGATATACAGTCTCACTTTATTTTATCTTAAAGGTCTCTATTTTTTGTCTTCCCATTTCCAAACTAGAAAAAGCTATTCCTTTTTCACCGGTTCCCAGCATCTAACGTGGAAGCTCTGGGCTTGCTAAAACTAACGCCTTTCGAAGAAAGGGCTGCACTGCCCCCTAGTGCATATACAATGTTAAAATAATTGCGCACACACACAAAAGAAATACTGGCGTGATTCAATAGAAGTTTTGAAGTATTCAAGTGTTTGTTTTTAGACTACTGGTTGCCATCCAGTTTTCAAATAGTACTTGTCTTCACATGACATCGGCATTCTGCCATGATCTAGTAAAACAAATGAAATCAAAGAGCCAATGGAGTTATTTCAACTTCAGTTAAGATATAAAATATTACACGGCTGTTGCCATTGTGGTCAGCACCAGAAAAGTCACTCATATTCCCCTAGGCCCTGTGACTATTATGTAAATGTAAGCTTGAATGCTTTATGATAATTATTTAAATGTAAGGTCAAATATCCAATCTCCCACACCCCACTAGATCACATATCCTTCCTGTATGTTCTTGAAGCAACAATCCTTTTCCTTCATAGCTTTTGTCACGGGTGATAAATTGCTTAATATCTGTACCACCCACTAAACCTGTGAGGGCAGAAACTACCTCTTAAGGTACCTACTATATCCTTAGTGCTTAACACTGTATGTGGTACAAGAAAGAGACAGTGAATATAAGGGATGAATTATGATATATGCCACAGGAGCCATTTTCCAAAAATACAGGTGGAATTGTGATACTCTAATAGCTTCATGCTAAAAGATGCTCTTATAGCCATTTAATAATGAAGCACAAAAGCCACACCTTGGCAGCGCTCTCTTTATCTACCCCTTCATGTGGACAATCTGCTTCTCCCTGATGTTCTTAGTACCCTTTTTCTTCAACATGACATTGTTGTTTACCTTTTGCTTTTTCTGACTTTTTTAGGCCTTGAAGCCTAGCTTTGTGGATGAGGCCTCTCAGGACAGGTGGCTTGAATTCCTAAGTTATGTTCTACTCATTTTAGGGGAGGTACATTCCCAATTCCCTGCCACTGTGACTTCCATGCAGAAGATCACGCCAAAAGCTTAGTTGTTCCCTTCCATGAAATATGCTCAGCCCTTAATGACTGCCTCACAGTCATGAGTTATTGTCAATAACAGTAATTTAACAATAGCTTGGGACTCTTAGATAACTTTAACTTTTCATATGACTCCAAGCTGGCTTTGCATTAAACCTAAGTACTGCAACACAATTTACTTTTTGGCAATATAACTAGAGAAACAGCCCAAATGTAGTTAGTAAGTGGGGGAGATTTTCTACATTTATAGCACAGAAATCCCCTTGATTTTACTTACATTTCCCAGCCTGTTAAACAATAATAACTCAACACAAAATAGGCAATATAGTTGAATATATAAAGCAGTGCTAATGAAAAGTATTTTAGGCATGCTGTTTCATACATAATCCTCCATGGTTCAGTTGGGCCACATGCTACGTGACTAACTGGAAGTGTTTATTACTGGTTTTCCTTGGCTTTTGTACATTTTGCTTTGCCTTCATAACTCAGTAACTTGGCTCATTCCTCACATCACCTTCCCCCAGAGTACGTATTTCCCTATCTTGATTTTTAAACTCTTATATTCAACATAATGTGTATTTATTAAAAATTCAATGTCATTTAAAGTTTTTTTAAATTTCTATATTCTGATCACCAAATTACATAGGTTTTGAACATGAAGTTCTTTAAGAATGCTATCCTGTACAATAAACTGTGGTAGGCAGAATAATGGCTTCCCAATGATGTCCACGCACTAAACCCTGCAACCTGTGACTATGTTCACTTATGTGGCAAAAAAGAATTCAGGCTACAGATATAATTAATGTTGCTAATCAACTGACCTGAGATGGGAGATTATTCTGAATTATCTGAGTGAGTCCAATCCAATTATTGAATCCGTAAAAGGAGAAGAAAGATCAGGAAGAGAGCGTGATCTACAATTGCTGGCTTGCAGGAAGGACAGCAGGAGCCAAGAAATGTAGGCAAATTCCAGAGGTGTAAGTGGCAAGAAAACAGATTCTCCCCCACAGCCTCAAAAAGGAGCACGTCCCCACCAAAGCTTGATTTCAGCCTAAAGAGACCTAAGTCAGATTCCTGACCTACAGGCTTGTATTGTTTGAGCACTGTTCTTGTGCTAATTTGTTAAGTAGCAATAGAAAATTAAAATATAGAAATCTTTAATTTATTGCTTTTATGCTACTATTAACAAAATATCTAACATTGCACAATTGCATCCGAAAAAAACTTAAGTTAGAATTGCTTTAATTATTTTTGCAGAAAACATACTTTTAAATCTTTTTTATGGGTATATATTGATTCAGGGGTTACCAATAACAATTAGATCTAAAATGCCATTAATTCAATACTAACTCTCTTTTAAAGTAACCAGTACAACTTTAAGAGTAATGATTGTACATATCCATTTAGAGCCATACACGTGTGTGCATGTACACACACACACACACACACACATTTGGAGATAAATCATGGCTCCCTCAATAGAAAGGAAAGTCTCAGGCCTATGGCCTTAGCAGTGGTATCATAACCCATACCCTGAGTTCTGAACAGAGGTTCCCACATCATTTCCCACCTGAATTTCCTCGTAGGATGTCATCTCTTATGTAAAACTACTCTCTGTCTATACCTGTCTCTCTTGATAAACTTCCCTGTCCTCTATTCCCTTTCCTCCTGCTCTTGGTGACAAATTATATTTAATGGTTTAATGGGAAATTATATATTTCTCTTAGATTAAATAATATAGATTTAACTACATCTTTTGGGGGATAGTATTTAACCCTTGACTGTAATTGATATGACTTTTAAAAAATAGATATTGAGTAGGTGAGAATTTTCATCTTTCAAATCACACATGCTCAACCTTAATGGTAAGGCTGGGTCCTGTGCTTCTATTGAACTCACTTTTTAATCCCAGCTAATTAGCATTATTTTTCTTTTTTTTTTTTTCTTTTAAAAAAATCAACTTTATTGAGGAATATTTTGCATATAATTAAGTTCATCTATTTTAAGAGTTCATTGAATTTTGCCATATATTTGCACCCATGCAGCCACTATCATAATCAAGATAGGGTATATGTAATTGTTTATTGTTAAGTCATAGCTGTGTACATTAGTGTATTATTTTTCTGCCTTTAAAAGTGAATTATTAGTGTGATGACTGGTAAAGCTTGTTGTAACTATAGGATACAAATGCCACAGGTTTTATTGTTTTGTTTTGTTTTGTTGGATGATAAAAGACTTAAGATATGTCTGTCTATAATCTCCTTAACTGTAGCTACTTTACCTGTAAAAAGACTTTGAGGGTGCATATTATATATTTTGGATGGACTCTATGATAGATGCATATGCTTTTGATAAAAGAGATATTAGGCTTTTTGCTTAGCAGGGAAAGACTGAGACATGATCCAAGAAAGGGAAACAAATCTATGTTCAATATAATGAAATTTCTAAAATACACTGGTGATTAAAAATGGCTCTGATTTCGTTAGGAGGCATGATGTTCTTATAGTTGAGGTGTTTAATTCACATGTCAATTTTATAGGAATAACTATTGTAGAACTTATTTCTGGTTTTGGTGGACTTCATGAGTAGAGTCCATAGAACTCTACTAAGGGGCTCAAAAAACTTCACACGGACTCAATTTCTTTCCATTTCCTCACTTTCCTTTCCAATGTGTTGGCTTTATTCAGGTAAACTCTCTTAAACTTAGGTTGGCAAGATCGGCATCAGTAGCAGGAGACTAATGCCTAAATCTTTGTATCTACTCCAGTTGAGATAGAGTTTCATTTTTCCAATAATTTCAGCCCTGAAATTTAATTTGCTTGCCTTGGTATAATCATATGATCAGGAGAAATAATCTGATTAACTAGTCCTAGGTTATCTAGCGAAGCAAGGAGTTGAAAGTATGTTTAACCACAATTACACGGACGGAGAATGAGGAACAGGAAAGTTCCCAAGAAAACCAGAATATTATTAGCAAAAGAATAAAAATGGAGGTTGGGCAGTAAAAACAACAGAGACTTCTAAAGTTCCTCTCAGCTCAGAATTCTATGATTTATAAATGTCTCCTTTTAAAATGTAATTGAGATAAACTAATATTACCCAAGGACTTAGGATTATTTTTGTTTTTGAAAAAAAAAAAAATCAATGTCCTTGGTTCAGAAGTGATTTTTAGTTGACTTTAGAATATTTCTTAAGCACACAATATTAGTAAAGATAAGAATTTTTGTGGATAATCTTCAAAAAGAAGTTCCTGTAGGTAATATTATTCTTTCTATCCTACTAGACAATATTGTACTACATCTATTTTGCCTCTAGTGGAAATTATTCACGATATTTCCCCAAATTAGTATTTGTGTTTCTTTCATAGAAGGTTATGAATACTGTCAAGAAAAAAAAAAAAAAAGAAAGTGATAATTGTGGGGGAATTCTAGTTGTCAAAATAAAATCCCTTGGGGGACATCCACTAGTGATGATTTGAAAATCTTATCATGGGCAGTGCCTATGGCTCAATGGAGTAGGGCGCTGGCCCCATATGCTAGACGTGGCAGGTTCAAACCCAGCCCCAGCCAAAAAACTGCAAAAAAAAAAAAAAAAAAAAAAAAGCAAATCTTATCACAGGGTTAAGTTGGAACAATGTGACACAGGATGTTAACTAGATTCATAAAAGGCCTGCATAAAGTCTCACGATGCTATATTGCTTATTCAAAGACCTTCGTCAATGAAAGAAAACAATTATTCTGATAAAGTCAAAGCCTTCTCTAACTGTCTCTGACACCACCTCCAAAAAATTGTTGTAAACAAGTTTGTGTTTTATCACTAGAAAGTTGTTAATGGACCTGTACATATTGCTATAGATTTTAAAAGACACTGCATTCATTTTAGGCTAATATTCCATAAAGGTAGCTTAATGCAGGGTTGAAGAGTACAGATTCTGGTACCAACTCTGAAAGTTCAGGTCCCAAGTTTACTACCTACCACTCCTGGCTGAGGATGATAATGGTTGCTGCTTAAAAGGACTATTATGAAGATCGAGAAAATTTATAATAATGTACTATCACATATGTGCACTTAAAATGTTTATTTTCTCTTTCCTATTTGACCTCTGTGGTTTCCAAAGAAATATAATGCATTCATTAGATCAGCAGTGAGCTCAATTTTGTCATCTTTATTGCCCATTTAACAAATGATTACTTAATATAGGAGGTGGTGTGTACATAACAATGCACCTTTCTCTGGGGATTAAATGGTATAATTTGGTATATGACATATGTCAGGCAAGGACTATAGATCTCTAGAGTTTTTGTATTTCTTTTGCTTTATTGTTTCTTCAAATAGATCTCTTTTGCATATTAGATTATTCACTGAATATGTTATACTATATATATATATATATATATTTTTTTTTTTTTTTTTGGTAGAGACAGTCTCACTTTATCACCCTTAGTAGAGTGCCATGGTGTCACACAGCTCACAGCAACCTCCAACTCCTGGGCATAGGCGATTCTCTTGCCTCAGCCTCCAGAAGCTGGGACTACAGGCGCCCGCCACAATGACCGGCTATTTTTTTGGTGCAATTTGGCCGGGGCCAGGTTTGAACTTGCTACCCTCGGTATATGGGGCCGGCGCCCTAACCACTGAGCCACAGGCACTGCCCTATACTCGATGCTTTAAAGTAGGAAGCAAAATAATCGACTATATCCATCATGCTATTTGTTTTTTAACTCTAGTTTTAGAAATAAGAATATGTCCCTAAAGAACGAAAAACTCAACAAATGCAATTTCACAGCAAGAAAACATGTTCTTTTAGTTAGATGCCACTATTAAATGAAGTTTACAGAAAAACTATTAGCTGATAAAATCTAGAAGAAAAAAAACTACATTTGATATGCAGTAGCTTCATCTATTCTCACATAGATAAAACAAAATTAGGAGTTATCAATTGTTTTTTTCTTTGCACTTATCTTGACTCTCATCATTCTAATTGCATGTCAATAATTGGTCAGGTTTACTAATTTGGAGGTAAAATGGGCATACCTCTGTGAGGAGGCGAAGTGTGGATTCACGTGATGAGCTCTGAAGTTAGTTGGATTCACACTGTTTTATCAACGTACGTAACAGAATTATTTTACAGAATCCTGGCTATTTGTTATTCTTTAAAGCTGGTAATGCCTATTAATCTTAAAACACAAGTTGTACTTCCCACTCAATTTTAGCAAATAAACTAAGAGAGTAGGCAATGCTTTCTATTTGTCTGTTTTATAGTTTGATTTATACTGGTTACCCAGGATTTTTTTCACGTCTTTAGCATCCAATTCTAATGCTAGTTCTGTTGCTATTTGCATAGTATCTATAGTTCCTTCCTTCACTGAAGTCTTGAACCCGCCCATCTGCCATGAGGTTTGGAAACAATTTCTTCCAAACTTCTATATCGTTTATATTTTGAACTTCTTTACTGAATCACAAATGATCTTAATGGCATCTAAAATCGTGAATCCTTTCCAGAAGACTTTCAATTTACTTTGCACAGATATTTAGGGCACCTCTGGCCTTGTAAAATGTATTTCTTAAAAAATAATTACAACTTGAAAATTGTAATTATTCCTTGATCCATGTGTTACAGAATGGATTTTGTGTTATCAGGCAAGAAAACGTTATTTTTTCTATAATCTCCATCAGAGGTCTTGGGTGAGCAGTAGGTCACTAAATGGGGCTTAAAATACACAGGTAAACCATGTTGTCAACAGGTGAGCTGCTATCCAGGCTTTCTTGTTTCATTTATAGAGCACAGGCAGAGTAGATTTTGCATAATTCTTAAAGGCCATAGGATTTTCAGAATAATAAATGAGCAGTGGCTTCACCTTAAATATATCATCTGCATTAGCCCCTAAGAAGAGAGCCAGCTTGCCCTTTACAGGCAGGCACTATCTTCCTCTCTAGCTATGAAACCCCCTAGATGGAATCTTCTTATAGTAGAAGGTTGTTTTGTCTACACTGAAAATCTGTTGTTTAGCCTAGCCACCTTCGTCAATAACCAGAGCCAGATCTTCTGGGCAACTAGTCTCAGCTTCTACATGAGCCCTTGTTCCTTCACCTTGTATTTAAACATTAGAGAGATGGCACCTTTTCATCAGCCTCATGAACCAACCTGTGTTAGATTCCAACTTTCCTTCTGCAGATTCCTCACCTCTCTCAAACATCATATGATTGGAAAGATTTAGGACATTGGTCTGGATTAGGCTTTGTCTTAAGGGAATGTTGTGGCTCACTTAATCTTCTAACCTAGGCGTCCTCAAACTGCGGCCCGCAGGCCACATGAAGCAGTGTGAATTGGATTTGTACCCATTTTGTTTTTTACTTCAAAATAAGATATGTGAAGTGCGCATAGGAATTTGTTCATATATATATTTTTTAAACTATAGTCTGGCCCTCCAACGGTCTGAGGGACTGTGAATTGGCCCCCTGTTTAAAAAGTTTGAGGACACCTGTTCTAACCAGACCACTAAAACTTCCTGCATATCAGGAATATGGTAATATCACATTCTTATTATTCACATGTTCACTGAGTAGTTCTTTAATTTCCTTCAAGAACTTTTTCTCAGTCTGGGCATGGTAGCTCAAGCCCATTATCATAGCATTCAGGGAAACCAAGGTAGCTGGATCCCTTGAGCTGAAGGGAGCTTCCAAACCAGCCTGAGCAAGAGGGAGATCCCGTCTCTGCTAGAAATAGAAAAGTTAGCCAGAGTAGTGGAGGGCGCCTATAGTCCCAGCCACTTAGGAGGCTGAGGCCAGAAGATCACTTGAGTCCAGGAGTTTGAGGTTGCTGTGAGCTATGACACCATGGCACTCTACCCAGTGAGAAAGAGTGAGACTATCTTAAAAA
The DNA here is from genome assembly GCA_963574355.1 of Loris lydekkerianus. Classification (NCBI taxonomy): domain Eukaryota; kingdom Metazoa; phylum Chordata; class Mammalia; order Primates; family Lorisidae; genus Loris; species Loris lydekkerianus. The sequence continues at coordinate 10,459 of CAUYPK010041863.1, forward strand.
AAAAAAAAAAAAAAAGAAAGAAAGAAAGATTAAGAACTCTCTAGTTCCACATTTACAGCTTGGCTAACTGGTCCAAGAGTCCCAGCTTTTGGGTCCTCTTGGCTTTTGACACACTTTCCTTAATAAACTTAATCATTTCTAGCTTTTGATTGAGAGTGAGAGACATGCCACTCTTCCTTTCCCTTGAACACTTAGAAGCCACTGTGAGATTATGAACTGGCCCAATCTTAATATTTTTATGTCTCAGGGGATAGGGAGGCTGAAGGAGAGGGATCGAGATGGGGAAATAGCTGAGCAGTGGAGCATTCAGAACACAAGTACTATTAAGTTCTCCATCTTACATGAGTGTGGTCTGTGTTGCATTACCATTACAATCATAACATTAGGGATCACTGATTACAGATCACCCTCACACACTGATAATAATGGGGAAATTTGAAACTTCATGAGAAATACCTAAAAGTGACACAGAGAGCTATGTGAACATATGTTGTCAGAAAAACAGCACTAGTAGACTGCGTGACAAGTGGTACCAGTCAAGTCAGGGGTTGTCACGAGCCTTCAGTTTGTAAAAAGCATAGTGTCTTTGAAGCACAATAACTAGAGTCATGTCTGTACTATGCAATTATCTCGAACACCCCTCTGCATTCTTAGTTTCTGCCAAGAGTAGAGCAACTGCTCAGAAAAAAATGAGCACAGCTTAATCGTCCAGAATTCAGATGCAAAGAACGCTGCATTTCCTGCCTTGTGAGCCAACCAATTTAGTATATGTATTTTGGAATGTAATTTCTTCTTTTGAAAAATGAGCTTTTTTTTTTTTTTAATCATTTAACATCTTCCAACACACCATAAAATAAGCTAAATTTTGAAAGAGAGATGAAAAGAATTTATCTCAGCTGGCCACCAGTAGTCAGGAAGCAAGGTCTTCAGGAAAAAAAATTCAACGGACATTTTCATACTGTTGTTAGATGAAAGAAAAATGATTTTGATTGGGATAATATGTAGTTTAGAAAAGAAGGATTACAGAATAATATGCTTAATTTAGAAATCATTATTTCTTGTGTTATTTATGTCTAAGCTTTCTCTCCCCAACTGGGTTGCAAGACAGCAAAGACAAACCCACCTTATCAGCAGCCTTATTATTTAATACGATTAATAACTGCTTGTGAGAATGGCCTTGGTGATGACATTCATTCTGTCGATTTTTTTCACATTAATTGTACATAACATCTATTTGTATTTTTATACTTTCATACAGTTTTCTAAAAAATTTCATCATCATTAGAAGAAAAAAATCTTCCCCTTGTTTGCTTTTTAAAGAGGGTGGATGGGCATGAGCATTACACAAGCATCACTTCTCATTTAGATTTCAGTGTAATGAGAAAATATTGATTTGCATTTCCACACCCAAAGTATGATCTCATTTGTTTTTCCTCACCTATGTTTAATATTTTAGATTCATTGGGAAACCAGAAGGAGCAGTAGTAAGAGAAAAGAAAATAAATTAAGTATTCTACACGCAGATAGTTTAAATTAATGGGAAATGGAAAATGCTACTCTACTTTTTTATAAATTGAAATTTCATTTCTAGAGAAAGTTGTTACATGAAGTCAATTTAACTTTATAAATAAATCACTTTGATAGCTTAGAAAAAGGCTATCCTGATACCTTTTTGTACCTTGGAACCCAATATATCTTTCTGAATATTGAATCTCCAAATTGACAGCGGCTTTTTTTTTAATAGTTTATATAGAAAATATGCCTTATGGTAAATAGCGAAGTAACTCTTATCTGGATCATTGTCAAGGAAAGTTATGCATGGAGAGCAAAGGGAAGCCTTCAGTAATGATTACTATTTGATCTATAAAAACAATTCTCCAATAATACTCTAAATGATGTATGCTAAGAAAAATTGTGCATCAGAAAATTCATAACAATCTGTTGGTAAAACAATCTGTTATATAGATTTAACAATTTTGCTTTTTCTCAATTATTGATGCCAGCACTGGAATGAGAAAAGGCAGTTGAAATAAGACTCTTGTTTAGAGAATAATTATTCAGTGAAGCCAACTATCTTCATCTATAACATGAAAGGATGATCTCTAAAATCCTTTGTGGATCTTTAAAAACTATAATTCTTATCCTTGGGCAACTGTTATATGCTCTTCACTCTTGGGTATACCAGGAAATCTACTTTTATTGAGTCTTCATGATGACTTGGGCTTACAAACATAAATCTAGCTGGAATGAGTGACACGTATGAACTATTATTGAATAAAATGTCACGGAATTCCGCCTATAAATATCTGTACACTCATGGGATAATGAGCCAAATTCTTAAATGGATTACTATTCATCAGGCATTCCTAAAGCTAAATGAGTGTGGATTTGTAGAAATATATACTCGAACAGGAAAAAGTAGATTGGGAAATGTGTATCTATTATAATTGTGAGAAGGCCCCTCAGCATGGTTCCCTCCAGCAAATGTTTAATACAAGACTCTAAAAAATCAAATAGGATTTTTAAAGTCTTGTTTGATTTTTAGATTAAAGTCTTATTTGATTTTTAAAAATCGAATAGGATTTTTTAAAGTCTTGAACCGTTAAGATTTTGTGTTTCATTTTTAACCCCAAAAGAAGAAGTATGAGCAGTGATGCTTCTAACACCTGGCCATGGGCAGACCTAGACGTGTGCACCTTCTCCAATTCACATGATTGTCTTTACTTTTGTTCACTAATGAGGATGGGACTGAAGAGTTAGACTTCCAAGCTCTTATTGCTTCAGTCTTCTACCACATAAACTTCTACCACATAAAGGAGAATGTTGTACAGCTACTGGTTACAAAGAAAAAATAGATATTGCATCTTTAACATTTTTTATTTAATTTTCAATCAACAAATAATTGTATATATTAATGACAGAAAATGTAATGTTTTGATACTTGTATACATTATGCCATGATCAAATTTGGCTAGTTAACATATCCATCACCTCACACACTTCTCGTTTCATTATGGTGAGAACATTTAAACGTCATTCTTTTTAGTAATTTTGAAATCTACAACACGTTATTGTTAACTATAATCCTCATGCTGTGTAACAGGTCATCAGAATTTATTCCTCCTAACTGAATATTTGTAACCTTTGAGCAACATCTCCTCCTTACTCATCCACTCCCTTTCCCTCAGCTTCTGGTAACCATCATTCTATTCTGTACTTTTTTAGATTGCACATGTAAGTGAGAAATGCGGTATTTTTCTTTCTGTGTCTGGCTTATTTCATTTGGCATAAGGTACTCTAGCTTCATCCACATTTTAACAAGGGACAAAATTTCCTTCTTTTCCAAGGATGAATGGTGTTCCACTGTGTGTCTAGATTTTAGCATTCCTGTTCATTCCTTGGCAGGCACTCCTGGTGTTTGCACATCCTAGCTATTGTGAAGAATGCTGCAATGGAAGAGATCCAGTAGTCATTGGGATCTTTAGATCCCCCTGAAGAAAAATATGCCAACCTTAAGATTCTTTTTGGAGAACTTTATATGCTTGTGCATGGGAGAGCAAACTATTAGTTTTTTGATTGATTGTTTATTTGTTTGTTTGTTTGGAGACAGAGTCTCACTATGTCACCCTCGGCAGAATGCTGTGGCATCACAGCTCACAGCAACCTCAAACTCTTGGGCTTAAGTGATTCTCTTGCCTCAGCCTCACAAATAGCTGGGACTACAGGCACCTGCCACAACACCTGGCTATTCTTTGTTGTTGTTGTTGTAGTTGTCATTGTTAGTTAGCAGACCTGGGCTGGGTTTGAACCCACCAGCCCTGGTATATGTGGCTGGCACCCTACCCACTAAGCTACGGCCCCGAGCCTATTTTAATTTAGAACTTTAAAAAATCAATGAAAGAGCTTTATGAACCAATAAAAAAATCTAATAATATATCCAGAATTAATCAATCAACAAATAGATCTACATATATGCAGGTACTTACATGTGCATGTTTTCTAAAATCAGTAACCACAAGTTAAAAAGTATGGTGAACAAAGCTGACATTCATAGCAGCAATAAATGAAAGATTATATATAAAGAACACTTTAGAGCTTTGTTAAAAATGATAAGATGACATTAATCAATTATAACACTGAGATTTATGATATTTGCCCTAATATAGAATATTAAAATTATAGTCTTTAAAAGTAGCAATAATATCCAGGGTTACAGGGTTGGTTTAACATATGCAAACCTATAAATATAATACATCACATCAATAAAATAAAAAACAAAGACCATATGATTCTCTCAGTTGATGCAGAAAAAGCCTTTGATAATATCCAGCATCCTTTCATGATCAGAACATGTAAGAAAATAGGCATAGAAGGGACATTTGTTAAACTGACAGAGCCCATCTACATCAAATCCACAACCAATATCATATTGAATGGTGTAAAATTGAAAATATTTCCACTCAGATCAGGAATGAGGCAAGGATGCCCACTGTCTCCACTGCTATTCAACATAGGAATGGAAGTCTTAGCCATCGCAATCAGGCAAGAGAAGGTGATCAAGGGTATCCAAATAGGGTCAGAGATCAAACTCTCACTCTTCATTGATAATACAATCCTATACCTGGAAAATCCCAAGGACTCAACTTCAAAATTCTTAGAATTTATTTAGGAATATAGCAGCATAATATTCCATGGTGTACATATACCACAATTTATTCATCCATTCATGGATCGATGGGCATTTGGGCTTTTACCATGACTTAGCAATTACGAATAGGGCTGCAATAAACATTCTGGTACAAATATCTTTGTTATGATGTGATTATGCAGCCTTAAAGAAAGATGGAGACTTTACCTCTTTTATGTTTACATGGATGGAACTGGAAAATATTCTTCTCAGTAAAGTATCTCAAGAATGGAAGAAAAAGGACCCAATGTACTCACCCCTACTATGAAACTAGTTTAGGGATTTCACATAAAAGCTATAACCCAGTTGCGACCTGGGAATGGGGGGAAGGGGCAGAGGGAGGGAGGGGGGAGGAGGTAGAGGGAGGGGGACTGGTGGGATCACACCTGCGGTGCATCTTGCAAGGATTTATGTGAAACTTAGTAAATGTAGAATGTAAATGTCTTGGCACAACAACTAAAAAAACGCCAGGAAGGCTATGTAGACCGGTGTGATGAAAATGTGTCAAACGGTTTATGAAACTAGTGTACGATGCCCCATGATCATATCG
>CAUYPK010041866.1:0-10804 GCA_963574355.1 Loris lydekkerianus
GGTTAGGTTTAAATCTAAAATTTCTTTGCTCAGCTTCTTATTGGAGGATCTATCCAACACTGCCAAAGGAGTGTTGAAATCTCTGACTATTATGGAGCTGGAGGAAATCAAGTTGCTCATGTCTGTTAGAGTTTCTCTTATAAACTGAGGTGCATTCTGGTTGGGTGCATAGATATTAATATTTGAAATCTCATCATATTTTGTATTACCCTTAACAAATATGAAGTGACCATTCTTATCCTTCTTTACTTTTGTTGGTTTAAAGCCTATTGTATCTGCAAATAGAATTGCAACACCAGTTTTTTTCTGATTACCATTTGTTTAAAATATGGATGACCACCCTTTCACCCTGAGTCTATATTTGTATCTTAAGGTAAGATGTGACTCTTGTATGCAGCAAATATCTGGCCTGAGGTTTTGTATCCAGTCAGCCAACCTGTGCCTCTTTAGAGGATAGTTTAAGCCTTTCCCATTAATGGATAATATTGATAAGTCTGGTAAAATTTGCGGTATTGATTTTTTCAAAATTCCAGTGGATATATTTAATTTTCTCCACTGTGGATGTTGGCGTTTCATCAAAAGTTTCTGAGTAAGTTTACTTTTGTGGTAGAAGCTTGGGCTGGTCATTATGGAGGAGAGGTCTGAGAATATCCTGAAGAGCTGGTTTGGTTATGGCAAATTTCTTCAACACGTGAATGTCATTAAAGTATTTAATTTCTCCATCAAAAATGAAACTCAGTTCAGCTGGATACAGGTTCTGGAGTTGAAATTTATTTTGTTTTAGGAGATTAGAATTCGATGACCACCCTCTTCTGGCTTGAAAGATTTCAGCAGAGATCTGCAGTCATTCTAATATTCTTCCCTTTGTAGGTAATGGATTTCTTATGTCTGGCTGCTTTCAGAATTTTCTCCTTCATATTAACTTTAGTGAAGTTAATTATGATATGCCTGGGGGATATCTATTTGAATTGAGTCGTGCTAGGGTTCTGAAACTGTCTGCTATCTGAATTTCAGAATCTCTCAGCATGTCTGGAAATTCTCTTTCACAATTTCATGGAGAATGGCCTCTGTGTCTTGTGAGGCAACTTCATCACTTTCAGGGATCCAATGAGGCAGATATTAGCCTTCTTCGAATTATCCCAGAGCTCTCTGAGAGAATGATCCATTTTTTGCTCTCCATTTCTCTTCCTCTTTGAGAGTTTGGGATCGTTCAAAGGCTTTATCTTCAATGTCAGAAATTTCTTCTGCTTGCGCCACTTTTGTGTTACTGAGGGCTTCTACTATATTTTTCAGATCTTGGAGGGCTGCAAATTCTTGCTTCAGTGCATCAAAATCTTTGGTTGTTTTATCTTTACATTTGTTAAATTCTTGAGACCACTTTTGAATTTCTCCTCGAATTTCTAATTCTGAATTTTGAATTGCTCCCTGAATTTCTAATTCCAAATTTTCCTCTATTGTATTAATCTTGTTTGCAATCCAAATTCTAAATTTGATTTCTGACATCTCGGCCAGCTGTTTATGAATGAGATCTTCAATTACATCTGTCATATCTCTCCTTGGGGGTGGGGGGGTTTGATCTATTCTGGTTATTTATGTTACCAAAGTTTTTCTGTTGATTCCACCCCATGATTATTTTATACCATTTGACTTTTTCCCTGGAGTTTTGTTGAGGACCCATACAGTGCTATGGCCTGAGAAACTGGGGATCTGTTTTGTGTGATGGGGCTAACTGGCTCTGTTTTGTTTTCAGCTGGTCTCTGTCTGACCCTAGTGAAACAGTTACTCTGGGTTGAAGTCTCAGCTGTTGAGAAATACCAGCAATTAAGTCACACACACACCCCCACACAGCAACAATTGGAAAAGGAAAATCACATCTTCCTACAACCACACACTCAGGGCACCACTTGGATAGTCCTTGTGTGATTGGCTCAGTTCAAAAGTTCCAAATCAATTGTCTCAGTCAGCACCTGTCTCAAGTGGGAGAGTTTAAAAGGTCTCTGGCAACTGGATTGCCGGGGTCTGATGACAATTCAAATTTTATGTGCTCTGGTGCTTCGTGAAGTTAGGAGGACCCACTGCCAGTAATTGAGGAAAAAAGTCTTCCTTCAGATGAGTACTCAGTGGAATAATCAAAACACCCATGCACTGAGAATCAGGTGACCATATTCGTCTTCTATCTTTGAACCTCAGATTTCTCATGAGAGGTCTTGCTGGAGATCACCTGGGTCCACAGGGGAGCCTATGGGAGCTAGTCTGGCTTCCTTCAGGCCTCTCAGAATTCTCTTCAATTCCTTATAGCTCCTGGCTCTTCCCAGCTCACAAAATCTACTTGTCCCGGGAAAGCTTGTGCGGGGTCTGGGAGTGAACCCACAGACAAAAAGCAAACTTCAGCTGGGCTGGAGACCTGAGAATGTAAAAATTATAAGTAGTCATAGAACAATTATTTATTTTCTCTTTCAAATTCCTTGTGTCATTAAATAGCCAAACGAGTTGCTCATTTTAATCAAGATACTAGAAATAAAAACTCCCCCAGGTTGTTTGTTAGAATTGTAACAACTAGTTGACAGCTGTTTTTTAATGGTAGAGGTGCCATTTTGCTTATCTAATCAGATAGTGATCACTCTCATAAATCTCTTGAATGAAAGCTTCTTTTGGGGGTTGCAATTTGGGGGTTTATGTTTGCATCTTGTGAGGTACGGGTTATGCAGGGGAAAAATAAACCTGAAAACCAGTGACTTGTATTTCCTACAGATATTTAGTGCATTTTTAATGTGGGGGGTTCACTATGACTCCATCTGCTCTGGTTTCTTAGATTGACTCTCATTTTGTTTCCATGACAAATTAGAAGGAGCAGGATCAAGAGAAAGCAAAAATATGAAGAATCTTCTAATCAATGGTCAAATCCTGGGTTTTGAAAAATTTGGCTTAAGATGGACTCTCACCAAAATAAGAGAGAGAGAGGCTGTGAGAGATAGAGAGAGACAGAAAGAGCATGATCTAGCAAGAAATAATGTCTCCCATTAAAATTAATCTAGGTTGATTTACTGCAGTTGTAATCAAGGGTTTCATGACCTTATAAGCTTTGCTACTCCATTTATAATATATCTGAGCAGTTAAAAATAAATGAGCTATCGGACAGATAATAAATGGAATACTTTGAAAAAGTACATGAGTATAATGAAAGATCCACCCTGCAATCTCTGGACAACCCTGAATTAATGATCAGGACTGTTGGGCTTATTGGTTGGGCTTAGCAGGTTTTTCAGTGATATGAAAGAGTAGAATTGTCCACATTTTCATTTTTTATACTACCTATAAATGTTGGAGTTTCCAAGAGGATCAGCACCAGCAGGTTTTGGCTCCAGGCCAGTGGTACTGTTGTAATTGGAACTGAGTTCATCTACAGGAGGAACACACCTAGACTTACATGATAAATATAGATGTCATCCATATTTATGGAAGGGGAAATTATCAAGTCACCCAAAACTATGCATTTTAAGAAATTATGTGAACCATTTCTACCTAGGTGGAACATACAGTTTCTCTAAGGCCTAGTTTGGGAAACAGAGACAATAATGTTTTATTTGCCTCTTTCTCTTTAAACAAAGTTTTGCAGGAGAAGAGGGAGAGAGCTTCTTTGTAATTGGAAGGAGTGAAGCAGGTTTGTACTAATTAATGTAAAGTGTAATTTTATCGTATGTGGTAGACTGCATTATAGCTAACAAATATATGACGTCCCTTCTCTCATGACTGTTGTATTTCACTCTTCCATCAATCTTAAAAGTAGCATGCAACGTGTAACATGGCAAATGAAATGTGACAGAAGTGATTATGCTATCTTGAGCAGAAGACTTAAGGAGCTTCATGTGATTCCACCATCTTCTGTTTCTCTCTGGAAAAAGACCAGCAATATTCCAACAAGGTATGTTCCTTTCATCGGGTCCTATAGTTAAAATTTGCCTGAGACTAGACATGAAACATGGACAAGCAATAAACCTTTTTCTGTAAGAATTTAATTTTTGTTTGCTTGCTTATTTGTTTGTTATGAAGCAAATGCCAGTTTATCTTGAGGAAGAGTGTACTTTGCCTGTTTATTGAGTATCTAAGGGCAGATTAAGGGATTGGTTGATAATTCATTGGCTAGTCTGAGGAAGAAGATAAAAGTAGTGATAGTAAAAAAAATCACAATTTTGACTTTTCACATGAAGGCTAAGATAGAGGAGGTCATGGGACGAGGAATCTCAAATTCAGACAGGAAGAAATAGAAGATATTTATAAGAAATTAATAGGATCCCAGCACATGATGCTGACCACAAACTAAGGGGGGTCTGGGCAAATGACAAGGTCCTGTGGTGAGTAATGAATGGCATATTTCTGGGACAGTGAGGGCTGATACTGAAAGTGAGTGTTTTTTTACCCCAAGATATAATTACATCCAGTACCCACAAAAGCTCTGTAAACATCTATCTTGCATGTCAGCTCCAGTATTGATGGTTGGGCTAAATTAGAATGAGGTTGTGACAGCCACTGAGCAGTGGTAGAAAAAAGCACCGAGAGCAGAAAGAGAGAAGACAGAGGAACCCAGACTAAGAGGATAAAATTCAGCTTCAGAAACTTGTAGGAGTACAGAGTTTGGCTTGAATTGTTTAAGTGTTAGAATGTGTTTGCACGTGGGGACACTGTGTTACCCAAACACTCATGGGGAGAGTGGAGGCTGCTGAAATCATGTCCTGAAGACTGGTCTAGTTCAGTGCATTGTGGTGCTGTCTTCCTACTGAAATAAGCAAGAGTAGTCTTCACATGTATAAGAAAATGCTCTTATAATGGCAAAATGGAAGCATGGAGCCAGAGGCAAAGATTATTACCATCAATTTATCACCAGCATCATCATACTAACATTTATATTTATGATATGATATGAAAACAAGTTTGCATACATTTTCTTATTGGATTTTCACAGCAACTCTGTGAGAGAGAATAAAGAGATAATAGAGTCTTCGTTTTGAAAATGAAAAAGAAATAAAATTATTTCAAGAAGATAAGTGACTAAAGACACATTTAGTAAATATTAGAGTGGAAAGTTGACTGCAGCTTTCTGATTTAATGATAATTCCCTCTGCTGGTGATTTACTTGGAGGATGAATGAGGAATCAGAACAAAGCTGGGCTTGTTTCAGATCTTCCTGGTCCCAGAGGCAGAATGAGGGGAAGATATCCCATGTTGCCTAACTCTGAGGAGATAGGAATATTGGCTATGACGAAGCACAGTAGCTGAAGCAGGGACGTTTTATTCCTTAGCTTTATTCCTTAGAGTAGAAAACAGATCAAAGTGCCTCAAACATGTGAAAACAACATAAGCAAAATATTCTCACATTTAAAATTATGGAAATTTTATTCATATTTATTTAAAATGGTATTTATTAGCATTTAAGAATTTAAATGTGTGTATGTGTGTATGTGTATGTATGTATTTGTCAGAGTTCTCCAGAGGAAAGCAATGTGTATACGTGTGTGTGTGTGTGTGTGTGTGTATATATATATATATATTTATTTATTTATTTATCATAAAGTATTGTTTTACAGAATTATGGAGAATGAAAAGTCTGGCAATCTGCCATTTGGAAGCTGGAGATCCAGAAAAGTCAGTGCTATAACATGAAGGCTTAAGAGCGGGAGAACCAGTGGTGTAGATTCCATTCCCAGTCTGAAAGCCTGAGAACCAGGAGCCCTAAGGACAGGAGAAGATCTATGCTCAGCTCAAATAGGCAGGCAGAGTTTATTCAACCTTCTTGTACCTTTTGTGTTCTTTTATTGCAAGACAAAATAGACTAAGACACAGCCTGAATTGACAAATGCATGTCACCACTATCCTCACTCTTAGGATAATCCTTTATTAGATCTTTATGCTGTTACCAGCTATGCATGCATTTCTAAGCAAAATAGCTTAGTTTTACTTCTTTAAAGATTTTCCATAAATTTGCTTATACTTTTTTGAATTCATTTGGTCTTCCTTATTTTAGTCAAAATTTCATTTGAACTATCTGTTCAAGGTGTTGCCTGTAGCTGGCATTAATTTTAATTGCTGGTTAATATTTTATAATATACAAATATCAAAATTTATCCATCTATTTGGTGTTTTGTGAACATTGTGGCTGCTTCTAGTTTAGAGAGGTTAGAATCAAAGCTGTTCTGAGGACTTGTTCATGGGTATCTTATCAAACTTTTGGCTCTGGGTTATTGAGCCACAGGTAGCATGTTGAATCATAAGGTCTGCACATTTTTAATTGTACATTTTTAATATCAAACTACTGTTCAAAGTTGTTTTGTCAACTGACATTCCCACCACAGAATGAAAGTTCTAACTAATCCTCCTTTAACCAGTGTTGGTATATTGAAGCATTTTGCCTGTGTGATGATGTGCAATGATATTCTAGAGTTCAGTATTTTGCTGAGGGCTAATGAAATCTAACAAATATGTTTTTACAGGATACAAGCTGAGGCAGGTGAGCTCTGGAATCTGAGGCCAACCTGAGCAAGAATGAGACCCTAATTTTACTGAAATAGGAAAAAACAAAAATGATAATGACAACAACAACAAAAACAAAAACTAGCCAGGCAGGTGGCTGAAACAAGCAGATTGCTTGAACCCAGAAGTTTGAGGTTACTGTAAGCTATGATAATGTCACAGCATTTTCCCCAGGGCAACAAAGTGAGACTTGGTCTCAAACACAAAACCAAAGACCAAATTTGTTTTTATTTTTTATTTTTATTTATTTATGTATTTATTTTTGAGACAGAGCCTCAAGCTGTCACCCTGGGTAGAGTGCCATGGAATCACAGCTCATAGCAACCTCCAACTTCTGGGGTTAAGCGATTCTCTCGCCTCAGCCTCCCAAGCAGGTGAGACTATAGGTGCCTACCACAATGCCTGGCTATTTTTGGTTGTAATTGTCATTGTTGTTTGGCAGGCCCAGGCTGAATTCGAACCCACTAGCTCTGGTGTATGTGGCTGGCGCCTTAGCCTCTTGAGCTACAGGTGCTGAGCCCCAAATTTGTTTTTAATTTTTTACGTTTTTTTTTAACTGATAGATATTCATGGGTACTGTATATGTTTCAATACATGTATAATGTTGTGTGATGAACAAACGAACTTATTTAGTATATCCATCACTTCATACATTTATTTGTTTGTGGTAAGAACATTTCAAAATCCTCTCTTCTAGCTATTTGAAAATATACAAGACAATATTGCTAACTATAATCACCATACTGTGTGACTTGCTAGAGCAGAATTTATTCCTCCTGTCTAACGTAACTTTGTACTTGTTTAGTAATCTCTCCTCATCATCTCTTCCCTTTTCCTCTCTCCAGCCCTCGTAACCACTATTCTACTCCGTGTTTGTATAAAATCAATTATTTAGATTACACATAAGAGTGAAATCATATTTGTCTTTCTGTGTTTGGCTTATTCTGTTTACATAGCATCTTCAAATTCACCCATGTTGCACAAAATGCAAGATTTTGTTCTTTATGGCTGAATAGTATTTCATTATGTACATACACCACATTTTCTTTATTTATTCATGGGTAGATACGAATTTATGTCTTGGCTATTGCAAATAGTGCTGCAATAAACATGGGAGGGCAAATATATCTCCTTTTCACATTGATTTCATTTCTTTTGGATATACTTTGTCTCCATAAAGTTCATGTGTAATTTACTATGTTAAACTATTTTAACTTGCACACAAACTTTATGTCCACCCTATATATGCAAATGTAGGATTGCTGTACTATATGGTAGTTCTATATTTATTTATTTATTTATTTATTTTTATTTATTTATTTATTTTTTTTTTTGAGGACTCTCCATACTGTTCTATAGAATGGTGGTACTAGTTTACATTCCCACCAAGGATGTATAAGAGTTCTTCCCATTTCTCTCTCTTCTTCATCCACATGTGCATTTGTCATTTTTTGTCTTTTTGATATTAGTCATTCCAATTGGGGTGAAGGGATATCTCATTGTGGTTTTCTTTGCAATACCCTTGATGATTAGGAATATTGAGGTTTTTTTTTTTTTTTTGGAGACAGAGTCTCAATCAGTGCCCTGGGTAGAGTGCTGAGATGACCTAGCTCACAGCAACCTCAAACTAACATATCTTTTGGCCATTTGTATGTCTTCTTTTGAGGAATGCCTGTTCAGGTCTTTTTTTAGTGTTTTAATCAGAAAATGTGGAGACTTTTCCTACTGAGTTGTTTGAGTTTCTTATATATTCTGGGTATTTGCAAATATTGTGATATAATTTATAAGGCTAAAATATTTTCTGAATTTTTTTAAGTATTCTATATTTAAACTTATAATCATACAGCCTTGAATGATAAAAAAAAAAATCCCCGAATTTGTAAGTGTACTGTTTGTCTTGCCTTGTTGTGCAACTTGAGAATTTAAGTGCAATTTTGAAGGACTGTAGTAATAGCAAATATGCTTGTATTATTCCCAGCATCAGAGGGAAAATAGTCACGTTTCATCATTAAATGTGGATTTGTTTTAGATTATATGATTAACTACAAATACCTACAAGAAATTTATAAATTTCAGTTTTTAATAATAATGAATAGTTGTAGAATACTTTTCTAAAATATTTTCTCTTTTAATTGAAGTATAGAATGTTTCTTCTTTAATCTTTTAACATGGTGAATTATACCAAATGATGTTATTTTTAATGTAAATCAATCTTGCATTCCTGTAATCAAAATAAAATTATCATAAGAAATTCTAAGATATTGCTGAATTTTGCTCTGTATAATTTTGTTGATAATTTTTAATTTTGCATTCTGGGATTATATTTATCTAATCCCCTTTCTCAGATGGTCCTGGCAAGATTTTGGTATAAATATTTTACTAGCCACAACACATGATTTGGTGAAATTTTTTCTGTTTTTTGAAGAATAACTGAAAGATTGGTGTATTTCTACTATGAGTATCTATGTATCTGTTTATAAATCCATGATAGCATAGTAATTTGTTTAACAATATTTTTATTATGGGCTCAAATTATTTTGTTGCTCATATGCCTATGAAAGTCTTTAATATTTTTCTTTAGTATGCTTTGGTCAGATAATTTTCTAGCTATCTATTTCATCTATTTCTAAATAAATGAGCCTATAAATGTTTAAAATATTAAAATTAATAATGTCTGAAGAATCTATTGTCATGTCCTTTTACATCCTTATTATTTTTTTATCTATGTCATCTTTCTCTCTCTCTCTCTCTCTCTCTCTCTCTCTCTCTCTTTTTTTGTTGTGTCCTTAATAACATTGCTAAGAGTTCATCAACTACATCTGACTTTTTTCGAAGAACTGACTTGTAGCATTATTAAGGATATTTTATGTTTATTATAGAAAGTTATATATTTTTTAAACTTTAAAATTGATTTTTACTATATTATCATTACCTCCAGGGCATAATTTTTGGGTTCAATTTTGCAACTATTTAGATTCTTAAAAGTTAGAAAACTTATTAATTTTTAGTTTTTCTCTTTTCAAAAATACATACATATCTTTTTTTCCTATATAAACAGATGAATTGATAGAGACAAAGAGAAATTTTTTGAGGCTATATAAATGTCTGTCTGAGTGCTGGCCACTACTTTTGTATTTTTATTATTTTTAGTTTAAAGTATTTTCTAATTTCTATTTCCATTTATTTAATCCATGAACTATTGAAAAATGCTGCTCTATTTTCAAATATATGTACATTATCTGTCATCTATCATATTTGCACAATGTTCAGAAAAAAACATTTTATATGATATAAATCCCTTAAAATTTGTTAAGGCTTATGATAAAGTTTCTTATCAACTTTTGTAAATGTTCTTTTGTGTTAGAAAAAAAGGCTGCTCTTCATCAGTTGGGATCATTAAATCAATAATTTTTCTTATCAATTTATTGAATTACTATATCAATTAATAGAATATATATTTTACAATGATTAAAAATTTCCTACTTCATTAAACAAAAAAATTTGTGCTATATATTTAAGGTTGTACTGATAATAGCACACATGTTAAATGTTTATGCCTTTTTCATAATTTAAAACTTTTATCATTATAAAGTAATTATCTTTATTGCCTGTGAGCTTTTTTCTAAAAAATCTATTTTGTCTGGTCTGTTGTATTTGTTATTATCATTATTATTATTATTAAATCATAGCTGCATACATTAATATGATCATGGGGAATCAAACACTAGCTTCACAGACCATTAGACACATTTTCATCCCAATATTCAACATAGCCTTCCTGGCATTTTCCTAGCTACCATAGCATGACATTTACATTTCACATTTGCTGAGTTTCACCCTTACCCTTGTAAGATGCCCCGTAGGTGTGATTCCACCAATACCCCTTCCCCCACCCCCTTCCCCCTCCCTCTTCTCCCTTTCCCCCATTCCCCTATTCTTAGGTTGTAACTGGGTTATAGTTTTCATGTGAAAGCCCTTAATTAGTTTCATAGTAAGGCTGAGTACATTGGGTACTTTTTATTCCATTCTTGAGATACTTTACTAAGAAGATTATGTTCCAACTCCATCCATGTAAACATGAAAGAGATAAAGTCTCCATCTTTCTTTAAGGCTGCATAATATTCCATGGTGTACATATACCACAATTTATTAATCCATTCGTGGATTGATGGGCACTTGGGCTTATTCCATGACTTAGCAATTATGAATAGGTCTGCGATAAACATTCTGGTACATATATCTTTGTTAAGGTGAGATTTTTGGTCTTCTGGGTATATGC
>CAUYPK010041868.1:0-26149 GCA_963574355.1 Loris lydekkerianus
GGCAGGTTCAAACCCAGCTGAACTGCAACAAAAAAAACAGCTGGGCGTTGTGGCGGGCAAATGTAGTCCCAGCTGCTCGGGAGGCTGAGGCAGGAGAATCGTGGAAGCCCAAGAGCTGGAGGTTGCTGTGAGTCCTGTGACGTCATGGCAATCTACCGAGGGTGGTAAAGTGAGACTCTGTCTCTACAAAAAAAAAAAAAAGAAAAAGAAAGAAAGAAACTGCTAAGGAGGGGCATGGTGGCTCACACCTGTAATACAGGCACTCTGGAAGTCTGAGGCAGGTGGATTGCTTGAGCTCAGGAGTTCCAGACCAGCCTGAACAAGAGTGAGACCCTGTCTCTACTACTAAAAATAGAAAAACCAGCTGGGTGTGGTGCTTTAGGCTAGAGGATTGCTCAAACCCAAGAGTTTGAGGTTGCTGCGAGCTATGATGACGCCGTGGCACTCTACCCAGGGTGAAAGAGTGAGACTCCGCCTAAAAAAAAGTAAGTAAAGGAAACCACCAAAGTGTTTTCCAGGAGGCTGTACAGTTTTACATTCCTATCAGCAAGGTACTGTGATCTGGTTTCTCAGCATCCTCACCAGCACATGGTGTTGTCAGCCTTTTTTATTTTAGCCATTCTGATAGGTATGTAGAGATATCTCATAGTGATTCAATATTTTTATTATACAATCCTTGAAAGCTTTTCATTCATGAAATCTTTCTTATGGGCACTAACTAAAAACATTTTATTGGCTTGGCACCTGTGGCTCAAGCAGCTAAGGCGCCAGCCACATACATCTGAGCTGGCGAGTTCAAATCCAACCCAGGCCCTCCAAACAATGATGGCTTCAACAACAACAACAACAACAACAACAACAAAATAGCTGGGCGTTGTGGCGGGTGCCTGTAGTCTCAGCTGCTTGGGAGGCAGAGGCAGGAGAATCACTTAAGCCCAGGAGTTGCAGCTTGCTGTGAGCTGTGATGCTACAGCACTCTACCTAGGGCGACAGCTTGAGGCTCTGTCTCAGAAAAAAAAAAAAAATCTTAGTAATAAAAAGATACAGAGTTCATGCAATATTTAAAAAATATAATAGGATGAGAGTGAATCATAAAGTCTGCTCTTCTCTCTTCAAGGGGTGATCCCCTCCCCTAAGGCCACCTCTCTGATCAGGAAAAACACATGAAACTTTCCGCCTATAACAAAGGCAACTGATGACAGTACAACCACTTCTTCCTAGTCCAAGATCCTCACCAGGAATGATGAGGATGTCCTGAGCACTCGTTGCCTGTGTTGCTAGTTAACTTCCTCCTTGGCTCCAGTCAGCTATTCCACCTGTGGACCTAGGAATGAGCTGGATAGAATCGTGTCTTCCACACCCTCTCCTCTCCATGTCCAAAGACCTCTCTACTCTCCTGAGGCTTCCAATATGCTGAGGGCTGGGAAACCACACAGCTGGGCCTTCTGAAATTAGGTATTCAATTTGAATCAATAAGCAAGCCTAAGAAAAGCTCACTAGGACTGTGGACAATTGCCCAGCTTCCTCCCACTGTATGAATTCAGAGTTCTGGTCCAGAGATGGAGGATGTCAGAGGAGCCACCATGTTCCTTGATGTATCTTTTTAGCAAGCCAGGACTGTGACAAATTCCGATGCTGAACAGTATATTTGGCTATTTATCCAATTAGAGCACCCACAGTATCATTAAGTATTAGGTTGTAGGATAAATTTAGTTTGTTATTGTTTAATTGCTAAACAAAGGAGTTAAGCTGCTTAACTGGGTTTAATTCCCCAGCCTAGTACTATGCTTAATTTTAACATAGTTTGATGGACAGGTGGAGTCATTGCAAATTACCTGTCTCCAGTGACTCATACTGAGTTTCCCCAGGACTCAGAGTTCAAGCTGCTAACCAGGTTTACACATGTCTTCTAGTGGCAGAAGTTTCAATGTGAATGGATGCAAAATTTGCTAAATAATCTAAAAAATGTATCTAGAGATTGACAAGTTTTTTTTTTTTTTTTTTATTGTTGGTGATTCATTGAGGGACAAGTATTTTTTTTTAATTAAAGTAAGTTAAATTAGGCTCAGCGCCCGTTGCTCAGTAGTTAGGGCACCATCCACATATACCGCGGCAGGAGGGTTGGAACCTGGCCCAGGCCTGCTAAACAACAATGACAACTGCAACAACAACAAAAAACTAGGCAGGCGTTGTGGTGGGCGCCTGTACTTGGGAGGCTGAGGCAAGAGAATCGCTTAAGCACGAGATTGAGATTGCTGTGAGCTGTGATGCCACAGCACTCTACCGAGGGTGACATAGTGAGACTCTAGTTCCAAAAAAATAAAAAATAAATTAATTAATTAAATTAAAAAAAATTTTTTTTTTTTTTAGATAGACTTTGTCGTCTGTGGTAGACTGCTGTGGCATTATAGCTCACAGCAACCTCAGACTCTTTTGGGTTCAAGCGATTCTCTTGTTTCAGCCTCCCAAGTAGGGGGGACTACAGGTGCCTGCCACACCTGGCTATTTTTAGAGACAAGGTCTCACTCTTGCTTAGGCTGGTCTCGAACTTGTGCTGTGAGCTCAGGCAATTCATCTGCCTCAGCCTCCCAGACTGCTAGGATTACAGGTGTGAGCCACCTTGCCTGGTTATTGGCAAGTATTTTTAAGTTGAGGATGTTAGTTTTATGTCACTTCTGTATTTGTTTATTTAGAAACAAAGTTTCACTCTGTTGCCATAGCTAGAGTGCCATGGTATCATCATAGCTCATAGCAACCTTAAACTCTTAGGCTAAAGTGATCCTCTTGTTTCAGCCTTTCATGTAGCTGGGACTATAGTTGCCTGCCACAACGCCCAGCTATTTTTTTCTATTTCTAGTAGCGACAGGGTCTCAGGCTGGTCTCTAACTCCTGAACTCAAGCCTTGTTCCTGCCTAGAATGCTAGAATTACAGGCATGAGCTACTGCGCCTGGCCACTGCTATTGTTTTTAAATCACAAAGCAGCTATGAGATCTCTGAGATACTTTCATAGTAAAAATTATTTACTTTTAAAAGTAACATTTTTTTTTTTAAATAATAAAATAATACAATGCTAGGTGGCGCCTGTGGCTGAAAGGAGTAGGGCACTGGTCCTATATGCTGGAGGTGGTGGGTTCAAACCCAGCCCCGGCCAAAAGCTGCAAAAAAAAAAAAAAATTAAAAATTAAAAATAAATAAATAATACAATGCTTATTAAAGAAAGCCTGGAAGACCCAGAAATAGAGAAAGTGTAAAAAAAATGCTAATAAACCCACTATTCAGATAATTATTATTGACACTTTAGGTATATGCTTGGAAACTAAATATTTATTATTGAACATACACATACACACAGATGCGATTATCTCCAGTGAGAACAGTGTGTTTCAGGGACAAGTGTGGAAGAAATATTGCTTTTTACTATTATTCTTTTGTGCCTTTTGAATTTTGTACTATGTGCATATATTTCCAAATTAACAAAATAATGGAAAAGCATAAATCTGTATTTCCAAATGTCCTTTTTGCTTTGGTTCCCCACATTTTGTAATAATCAGTTTGTGTTGAGAATCACTGATATAAAATTGGGCCCACTTTACTCTTGGAATAAACTGCTAATGAGTTTAGCTATATTTACCCACAAGTATTTACTAATAGTAGCCCCACATTATTCATGTGGGCTCAGTGCTGAGGTAATGAATTATGTAACTAGGCTAAGTAAAAATAAACTCAAATACAGTGATAAAACATGGCCATGAAGCCAAAGGTCCATTCTCTTGATCTGAACTGGGAAGGCCCAATTCTTCCCATATAATCACAGGGCGTTGTTTAGGATACAGGAATCCTAGTGGTGCCCTGTACTTATTCAAACTGACAGCATCAATCAATAAGAATGGTGCATTTGGCCAGTGGATTGTTATTTCTGAGAACAGAATGAATACTGAGTTTTGAGGTTTATAATAGTGTTAAATTTAGTAGTATAGCACCATATTCCAACCTTTGTTACTAAAAAATAATTTAGGCATGTGTATGTATGCATATATAAATATATTAATATTTATATATCTTCTGTTTATATTTCACAAGTTTGATTTTATATACAAACTTCTAGGTCTTCCACCAAAGGTTTATCTTTATTTTTTGAGATAGCATCTCACTATGTTACCCTCAGTAGAGTACTGTGACAACACAGCTCACAGCAACCTCAAATTCTTGGGTTTAAGCGATTCTCTTGCCTCAGCCTCCCAAGTAGCTGGGACTATAGGTGCCTAACACAATACCGGGCTCTGTGTGTGTGTGTGTTTTTAATAGAGACAGAGTCTCACTTTATTGCCCTTGGTATAGTGCCATGGCATCACACAGTTCACAGTAACCTCCAACTTCGGGACTTAGGTGATTCTCTTGACTCAGCCTCCTGAGTAGCTGGAACTACAGCTGGGCTATTTTTTTGTTGCAGTTGTTTAGCTGGCCCTGGACTGGTTTGAACTTGCCACCCTCAGTGTATGTGGCTGGTGCTGTAACCACTGTGCTACAGGCACTTTTACCTTTTTTGACTTGACTTACTGCTGTTTTCCTTCTTTTATACACAGAAATTTCCTAAGTTTCTTCTACTTCCTATTTTTCCTAGTCTCAAGGCAGGGGTTGCTGAACTATGATTTGGAACTTGACTGGCTATGTGATTCTGAGATGGTCTCTCTCCCTAAAACCTGAATTGGGTCATCTGTAACAATGGGATTAATACTCTATAATTCTCTGAGAATGGGGGAAAAAAAGGAGTTGATACTTTATCATGTAATGGTAGCTCTTTGTAATAAAGTTTAAAAATGAAAGACAAAGATTTTAATCTAAAGGCATGATGGTGTTATTTATTTATTTATTTATTTATTTTGTGTCATCCTTGGTAGAGTGCTATGGTGTCATAGCTCACAGCACCCTCAAAATCCTGGGCTCAAGAGATTCTCGTCTCAGCCCCCCAAGTAGCTGGGAGTACCAGTGTCCACCACAATGCCCAGCTATTTTTAGAGACGGGGTCTTACTCTTGCTCAGGCTGGTGTCAAACCCGTGAGCTCAGGCAATGCACCCGCCTCAGCCTCCCAGAGTGCTAGGATTATAGGTGTGAGCCACCACACCTGGCCTTGGTGGTTTTTAAAATTTAGCCCACATCATCAGTATTTACCATGTGCCCTAAAAGCAGAAGCACAGTCAATCCCAACAGCAATGGCATGAGAGAGTTACATTATCACTGCCTCCCCCATTTTATAGACAAGTACGTAGTCCCTGGCTATTCAGCTTATTAGTGACACAGGAGTCAAACCCAGGTAGGTTGGTGCTAGAGTCTAGTTACTAGGCAGCCAGTAACTATGAAATTGGTGCTTATTCACTTCTGATTGTGTCCCTTCCTTACCCCCAAACCTTCAGTGGCTCCTGAAGCCTAAAGTAATAAATATATAGTCCTTAGCTGAGCAGGAAATACCCTCCAGCTATCTTTCTTTCCTGTTTTATTCCTCCATGAAAATCATTTATCCTCTGGTGCTCCAGCTGGACAGGAGTAGCCACACTTCCCTGATCTGTGAGTTCCTGCCTCTAAGCTGTGCCCTCGGTAATTTGCTTATCTGGAATCCACCTCTTCTCACCTTCTAAATTTCACCTTTCCTCAAGGTCCTTCCAAAGTGCAGGGTCCTCAGGCTCATCTCTACCCTCCTGTCTGCAAGTATTAGTCTCTAGCTTCTATGAGTTATTTCTGTACACGCTATATTCCCTCCGTAGTAAAAGATAAACTCCTTGAGGGCTGAAATATGATTTTCTTTCTCATAAAACTTTTAAATTTTAAAAACTAAATTAGCCAGGTGTGGTGGCTCATGCCTGTAATCCTAGCACTCTGGGAGACCCAGGCTGGTGGATCACTTGAGTTCAGGAGTTTGAGACCAGCCTGAGCAAGAGCAAGACCCCATCTCTACTAAAAATAGAAAAACTAGCCAGGTATCATGGTAGGCACCTATAGTCCCAGCTACTTGGGAGGCTGAGGCAGAAGGCTGGCTTGAGCCTAAGAGTTTGAGGTTGCTGTGAGCTGTGATGTCACAGCACTCTACCCAGAGCAACAGAGATGCTGTCTCAAAAAACAATTCTTTTTTTTTTTTTGACAAATAGGTGCACACTTGTTGCAAAAAAACGTTTAACATTACAGAACACATCTTTTAGAAAGTGCAGGCTCAGTGCCCATAGCTCAGTGGTTAGGCCTCCAGCCACATGCACTGGGGCTGGTGGGTTCAAAATTGGCCAGGGCCAGCTAAACAACAATAACCACCACCACCATCACAACAAAAACAAACAAACAAACAAACAAAACCCCCCAGATGGGCGTTATGGTGGGCTCCTGTAGTCCCAGTTACTGGGAGGCTAAGGCAAAAGAATCACTTATGCCCAAGAGTTTGAGGTTGCTGTGAGCTGTGATGCCATAGCACTCTACTCAGAGCAATATAGTAAGACTCTGTCTCAAAAAAAAAAAAAAAAGAAAAAAAAGAAAGTGCAGTCACCATTATAAGGCTTCCTCTTCTGCCCTGAGAGAACCATGACTAACAGTTTGGAATGTATTTTTCTAGACCTTTTTCTTGTAATAAAGTTACATATAAAAAAATATAATTAGGGCGATGCCTATTGCTCAGTGGGTAGGGCACTGGAGGCTCCATATACCGAGGGTGGCAGGTTCAACCTCAGCCCCGGCCAAATTGCAACAAAAAATAGCTTGGCATAGTGGCAGGCGCCTGTAGTCCCAGCTACTTGGGAGGCTGAGGCAAGAGAATTGCCTAAGCCCAAGAGCTGGAGGTTGCTGTGATCTGTGACGCCATAGCATTCTACTGAGGGCAATAAACGAAGACTCCGTCTCTAAAAAAAATGTAATTAAATAAAAATTTAATTTATTACATATTTATGATGATTAATGCTGGCCTGGTGGCTCATGCGTGTAACCCAGCACTCTGGGAGGCTGAGGAGATCTTGGATCGCCTGAGCTCAAGAGTTAGAGACCAGCCTGAGCTAGAGTGAGACCCTGTCTCTATAAAAACTAGCCGGGGATTGAGGCAGGTGCTTGCAGTCCTAGCTACTTGGGAGGCTGAGGCAAGAGGATGGCTTGAGCCCAAGAGTTGGAGGTTACTGTGAGTGCTGTCACACTTTACAGAGGGCGACAAAGAGAGACTCTGTCTCAAAAAAAAAAAAAAAAAAAAAAAGGATGATTAATATTAGAAATGTGGAGGGGGTGGTTTGGTGCCTGTAGCACAGTGGTTACAGTGCCAGCCACATACATCGAGGTTGGTGGGTTCGAACCCAGCCCGGGCCAGCTAAACAACAACAACTGCAAAAACAAAAGAAAATAGGCATTGTGGTGGGTGCCTGTAGTCTTGGCTGCTTGGGAGGCTGAGGCAGGAGAATTGCTTAAGCCCAAGAGTTTGAGGTTTCTGTGAGCTGTGACGCCACTGTGCTCTACCGAGGGTGAAATAATGAGACTCTATCTCAAAAACCCCCCCAAAACAAACAAACAAAAAAAAATACGTAGAAGGGAAAGATTGTTGCTTTATGTCTTTCTGTACCCTTCACAAGGCCTGACGGTGGGTCTACCAGAGTAGCTCAGGGGGTTCCAGATACAATGGGTCTCAGGCTGCCTAGCTTTGTATACAGGCTTCATCTCTATGGCTCAGCCACTTTATCACCATAAAATGGGGAAATAATTAAATAATACATGTACAGCAATTAGCAGTTGGTAAGTACCTGGAAATAAGTAAATGAGAGCTATATGATAGGGAAAAATGGTATAGTAATAGGTTGTTTATTGAATGAATAGGACTCAATAGAATAATGGTAGTTTGAGAAATCTTTGTAGAAATTTATGGTGCCTAACCATTCATACTTTGCTATAGAAACCAATAGAAACTATTTCTAAAATGATAACATTAGGATGCAATGTGTGGGCTTAGAGCAGTTTTTCTCTATGCAAAATGAACTGGCCTGAGCCAGGATCAAACCAATGACCTTGCCCTCTTCTGTCCCACACTTTCCCTAATTGACCTAACTGGGTCTCGCTGGAACCTTATATAAGGGGTATCTATAAAGACAAGAGAACAACACAGTTCCCCGGAGGGTACACTGGCTCACCACTGAGGGTTATTATGTCATCTAGCCACTAACATCGAAAATGAATAGAAGGTTGGTCCACAAATACATGGCTAGAGTATAAGACTTTCTGTTTAGACTCTTAGGTTCTGAGTCAGAAGTCCCCATCATCACAGAAAGACTTCTCTACCAATACTAGAAGATTCTAAGGATTCCAAGGATAGTCAACTCTGGATTCTAGAACCAACTCTGCCACTAACATGCTGCTAAACCTTGAGCAAATTGTTAAGTGTTGTCTTACCTTGATACAATGAGGGGGTTGAAATCGCTGATGTGAAAGGCCCCTTTTTTGTGACATCCTAGTCACATTTTCAGACATCAATGCTGTTTTTTTTGTACTGAAAAAAAAAAAAACCTCAAAAAAAAAAAAAAATAAACGAAAACTAATGCATAATATCAGGCCACGGAATACCACACTTTCAAAATGTGCCGATGTTGCTGCATTCCAAGGAAGCCAAAAATAAAAGAAAAACAAAATGCATTGATGGAGAGATGGCAAAAGCATGAGATGCTAGACACAAAAAGCCACCTATTTATGATTCTACTTACATGAAATATCAAAACCAGGCAAGTTGGTGTTTACCAAGGGCTGGGAAAAGAGAAGTGGGCTGTGACCACTCTTAATCTGTAGGGAGGTCATCTTCGGGAGAGATGAACATCATCTGGAACTAGATAGTGATAACAGCTGTCTAACTCTGTGAATCCATTAACTGTCACTGAATACACAAGGTTCATGAACTCATCCTAGAAAACGTGCTACTGTGGTCACCAGATGGCCAAGGGAAGGACTTTCATGGTGAGTGCAGTGATATTCAGCAATGAGGTATGTAGCACCTTTCCTAGGAGGAGTTTGTTGACTTAATTGTTAGACCTCATATAAGGATAGCTCTGATAGTCATTCCAAAAAAAAAGAGTTCCAAAATTGCTCTGGAGGGTGGATGAGGCACTGGCATCAGTGCACAGCTTCCCCAGGAGAGTGACCATAGCGACAGTCAGTAATGAGGTATTTAGCACTTTTTCTAGGATGAGTTCATAAACCTAACTCTCTGACCGTGTACACTTTAAACTGGTTAAAATGGTGACATGTATGGTATGACCATTATATCACAGTTTTAAAAAGTAACAAAAAAAGAGATAGCAAAAGACAGCAGGCTATAGACTCACTTGACACCTGCTCTGAGGTGCGCATCAGAGGAGGGGGTTGGGTGGGGGTCCTCTGGGGAAGCACTGGGAAATCCAGGGATAAGGGAGTGGTATCAATCCAGAAATGTTCATCTACCTGGGGTCAAGTCCTGGCCAGGGGCAAACGGGGATCCCAGTGCAGTATGAGCATTTCCCTGAATACAGTGATGACCCCCCCCCATTGGCCCTATATGTTCTTGCCTGTCCCTGCCACCAGAGTCAAACTGTACCCATCTTCCAAGGCCTATTTCAAATACTGCCCTACCTCACACAGAGGCATATCTAGATCTTCTAAAAGCCCACAGCACTTAACTCCCTGTGCTATTCCCATGGCACTTCCAGGAAGGTATGAGTTTGCCTCAGTCTTTTTTCTAGTGATACTTGTATTCTTTCAACGTGACCCAAGACCCTGGCTTCTCTTTGCCTCCAAGGTATCCAATACCGTCGTGCTCAGAAAATATTTGTGGTTCTGTGATTGAGTGACTCAGGCAGGCCCTACCGGGAGTAGAGTTTTATGGGTTTTAATAGGAACCATACCATGAAATCTGAGACTGTTAACTTCATTGCTCATAGTGGAAACCATCAGTTCCACTCAGATTTGCTTGGAGCTGGCTGGAGCTGGCTGTGTCCCTTTTCACACTAAAAAGTGATAGTCCAATTTTTAAATTAAAATGAAAACATTTACATGGCACTTCCTTCATGTTAGACAGAAATTTTACCAACATTAACTCATTGATTTTTCCTGAGGAAGAGGCACTGAGAAATTAAGTGATGTGCTTAGAGCTCAGAGCTAACAAACGGGGGAGCTGGGATTGAAACTCAGGCTATTTGGTATCTACTCCTCAACTTGCTATGTCACCTGAAACTTACATGAGTGGCAAAGACCTTCATGAACAGAAAAAAAAGATTGATGTTGATGTATTTATTTTAAGGGATTCCTGCCCCCCCCCCCCCCAGTATCTCCCTTCCTCGTTCAAAGCAAAATGATCTAAAGCAAACGGTCTTTTTTCACACCTGAGAGGGCAGCGTGGCTCCTTTTTGCTTTAGTGATCAAAATGGAAGAGGAAATTTGCGGGGTTTCACCGTGGGTGCTTTCGGGGTGTGTGCTGCAGGCTGTCCTGCCCATCAGGCTGAGCCCCCTCTCCTCCGGCTTTGCAACCTCAGGCCTTGGAGACTGCCCTTCCCTACAGTAGTGGCGTGTGGAGCGGCCTTTCCCCTCACTCCCGCAGACTCGGCCCTTGTCCCAACCCTCAAAGATCTTCTTACGGCCTCCCAGGGCTCCCACCTTATTGTCTACATTTGCACCAGAACCTCTCGGTCCTCCAGCCCAGGGCCGGTCCACTACGTTCCCAAGCCGGTCCTCCAGCCCAGGGCCGGTCCACTACGTTCCCAAGTCGGTCCTCCAGCCCAGGGCCGGACCACTATGTTCCCAAGCCGTCCTCCGGACTTGAGGCTTATTTAAACGCCTCCCTCCCCACGTGGGAGGCCGCAGCTAGAACCTGCCAGACCTGCCATTTACTAACAGCGGACCGAGGGGAAGGGAAATTACTTAACCTGAGTCTCGGTTTCCTCATCGTGAACCGGGTGAGAACCACAGGCTGCTGTGCGCATCAGTTGAGATAACGCAGGGGCGGCGCCAGCACCAGCAGCTCTCTCAGCTCCTTCTGGGCTGTCTCTACTTACTACATGCTCGTCTGTTCCCTTTCCCCCCCCACACTTCTCCACACTCTGAAAAAGTCTCCGTAACCCGGGTTAGAGCGTTTTAGCTCTGGGGCTCTGGAGACACACGCGTGAAACCCGGGAAGGATCTGCTCTTCTTTCGACCCCAACGCTAAACCTAAACTCTGTGGCCCCAGAAAGGCCGAGGGCTCAGGACCCAGGGGAGGGGCTGGTTGAAGCCGCTGGGTGGGGCTTTGGGGAGAAGTGGGGTTAAAGAGGGAGCCTCTGGTGCGCCCCCCTCTTCCTAGGTACCCCAGCGCGGAAACCAGCGGCCGGGCTTCGCGTCCCTGCCGGCCCGGCCTCCCCACCTGCGCCGCCCGCCCGGGGCCGCCCCGCCCCGCCCCGCCTCCTCCGCGCAGCCCGCGGCGCCCGGCCGCGCCCCTCCCACCCCGCGGCGCCCCGGCACCCCGCTCTTCCCCGGCGGGCTCCGCGGAGCATTGTACTCACATCCGGGGCTGGGTTTTGCTTTAATGCGAAGCGTAATTAACCCGGAAAAAAGGCCGAGAGGCAGGAGAGGAGGAGGGAGTAAAGGGGTCGGGGGAGAAGAGCGAGAGGAGCGAGAGGCACCGAGAGTTTGGCAGCCAGATAAGGAAATCCCCCGAGAGAGACTGACCCACGGGCCGGAGAGGCGATTCCTGCCTCGATGTAACCCCCGCTCCCGAGGCCGGCCCCTGCACGGCGGGGTAAGCGGGGCGCGCTCCCAGGCCGGGGACGGAGAGGCGCAGAGAGGCGCGAGGGGTCACGCGAGGCTGGGGGGGTCCACGCAGGGGCCGGGCGGCTAAGGGGCGAGGAGGGCGCGTAGGCAGGTCTGGGTCTGCCTGTCCCGATGGCTGACATGTGGGGAGTGGGGTGGCCGCAGCCCCTGGCCCCCGGGAAAACCCAGAGGGCAACCCCTCCTCCGAGTGCGCCGGCGGCCAAGGTCGCCACCGCCAGGGGTCGGGCTGCGGGGTGGGGTGGGGCCGCGCGGAGGGTGGGGGCGGGTGTTCAGCTGAGCTGCATTTTCTCACGTTTGCAGCGGCGAAACTTCTGTGCGGGTTCTGGCGCTGGGGCAGTGGCCCCGCGACAGCTGCCCGGGCTGCGGGGCGGGGAGGAGAGCCGAGAACGTCCCAGGCAAGTCCCGTGGGCGCGTATTGGGCCCTTAGAGACTTCTCTTCCTCTTTCCCCGCTCCCTTGACAGGTGTAGAGTGCGTCTTAAGGGGACCCCCCTCCTTCCCTCTGCGTCCAGCCTGAGCCTTGGGGCTTCTGCAACTCTAGGCATTGGGGGGGTGCGTTAACTTGGCGGAAAATTGCCCTAAAATGCAGGTTCGGTGCCTGGTTGGGATAAGCACCTCTAGGGGCGCTTTCTCTCTCTTACCAACTTCTTCACTTTATACGTGTCCTTCTGCTTCAGTCCTGAAGACTGTTTCATCAAAATAACGAGAAAAAAAAAAAAAAAGGAAAAGAAAAAAGAAAACCAGAAAAGAAAGGGAGGGGAGGGGAAAGAGGCCAGGCAGTGTTGGAAGGAAAAGTCAAGCGACAGGGCTGCAGACGCCCCGCACATCTCCTTTCCTTCCCTGGCCTCTTCCGGGCCAGCCCTGCCCCGCTGGCCTTGCCTGAGGTCTTGGTGAGCACAGTCTTCTATCTTCTCCTCTGAACTCCTGCCCGCCTCCTTTCTTTTCTTTAGGACTGAATGGAGGTGTGGGCTGTGTGAGCCTTGTGTGGCTGTGGGGGGCATCTCAGACAACGAGTGGTGGTTGCCCTTGGGGCTGAAGTCTCAAAATTGAGCTGACCTTTCCCCCCTTCTTTCTTCATTGTTTTCTTTTGGTGGCAAAGCCTTCAGCAACAGTAAAGCAAAAAGTCTTGAAAGAACAGTTTTTGTTTTCTATTTCAGCTGCATTCAATTCAGGCTTATTGGATAGTAAGGATGTGCCCTGGGGGAGGACACACAGTATTCATAGGACACAAGTGGGAGGTCCCACTTGTATGGAGAAACCAGAGGAGGCCTTTAAAAAGCATCATTTTCATGTCAGATTTTAGTCTTCTTTACCATGTGCTGCTTGAAGGCAGATGACTTTCGCTATCGCAAAGATCTAGCTTGTAGCCTACTGTGGCCAGCCCATGTGTGACATCTGTTAAGTGCTAAGTAAATGTTGTATAAAGGAATGATACAAGCACATGAATTGTTTGCACTTGTCCAAATGGGAGAGAAAAAGTGCAGTGTGGCAGTGTCTCAGGCCTTTAGAAGTTTGCTTCACCAAGCTCGTTCGCAAGATGTTAGCCTGGCTGTTTACCATTACACCTAAGTATTCTTTGGCCCTATTTGTAAACCTCACTTTCTACATATTGTCTGTAGCATTCCTAGTGGAGTTTTAGCTGGCCTTGTTCATTTCCCAGATGGGTAATTACCTTAGTATTAAATTGAAAACTGCCTGCCCTTTGGTGAAGAGTTTTTGCAAACCTTCCTTTTTTTCTTGTCATTGGTGTTTTCTTCTCTTCTGTATGTGGAAGTAGGGCCTGCACGTCTCATCATGTCAAGGGAGCGAGCTGAGTTGTGTTTGTCGGGTATTTTAGGGAGGTTGAAGTAGATCCTGAAGACATGCAAGTTTTGTCTGTTTCCTGCCTATGGAGAGAGTTTGCAAAAGTGGGAAGGGAAGTACACTCAGCCCTCTCTATTGAGGCCCAGAGCAGCCTTCCTGCTGGCTTGCCCAGAGTTTGCTGAAAATGCCAGAGCATTAACCAGGAAGAAAGGCCCATGCAACAGGAACATGGGCTTCAGCGTGTGCATCCGTCTAGCTGGCACTTCACTGATTCTTGTCTTCTCCATGGGCAGGTGAGCAGAATGGTGATGGCCCTTTGGAAAGGCTGGGTGACTCAGGTTAGACCTTGCTGTGGTTCTACTTATTCTGGCCAATATAGATCTAGGGCTTGGAAAAGAGATCAGGGTGCTGAGACATTTGGGTTGCCTGCCTCCTCTCCTCACCATGAGCAGTTTGGGTTGCTTTACTTTCAGTTTCCCATCTGCCTTGGTGAGCTGGATAGGACTCCAGCAGTCTAATATGGTAGCCTTTGGAAAGGAAGCAGAGCAAATACAGCGTGACAGCCTATGGGGAGAGAGGAGTCCTAGCCCTGCCCAATATATGCCCATTATTGAGACAAGGCAGCTGAGAAGTGGGAGGGAGCAGCCCCATCCTACTGGTGGAGGATGGAGGAGGTGGGCTGGTAAAGTGGGGGATATATTCTTCTTCTGAGAGCCCTTTCTCTTCCCTGACCCCAGTTGATTGAAGTAACTTGCTGCAAATAAAGGCTGAATCGGGCCTTCTCATGGTGGAGATTCCAGCCCAGCTGGGGCTCCTGATACTGCCCTGTATGGACAAAAGGCTTTCAGCTTTGGGCTGTGGTGTATATTTTGGCCCATAGATACCAGCCAGCTGAGATAAATTTGGTGTCCTGTGCTCTTGAGAGACACTGCAGTTAAAGCACAAAGGCCAGGACACACTCTCCCCACAGCTTAGAGTCAAATCCAGATAGCCACTTGCAAAGCAGCTCTCTGCTGTCGTGATTCCCCCAGGGCTGGAGCAAGAGATGGCTCCAGGGTGTCCTTCCTGGAGCCTGATAAGCACGTCTGGGTTCTGTTAACTTTGTGGGTAGCCTGGCCCAGAGAGAGCAAAAGGGTCTTTTGGATTTTTTTTTAATCCCCTGGAGAATTTTTAGATATGTGTACTGTGATGGCTTTTGGAGTAGAGGGAAGAGTAAGTGAAGTTGATGCCTTTCCTTGTGAGGGATCTCAAGTGTTGCAAACTACCCATTGACATTTGCTCATTGATGTAGGAGGGGTCGAGATGGCGCAGTGCAGCTGCCTATTCTGTGTTAAGACTTTTCCAGTAGTAAGGATAACCATAGGCTCCTTGCGAGGCACTTCACAGAGTTTATCAACAACAAATTCAGTTAAGCACTGTTCATTTAAGCTTCTCAGCAACCTTTGAAGGAGGTAAAGCTGTTATGTCCATTTTGCAAACACAGAAATAGGCCCAGAAGAAGTTAAGTGACTTATCTGTATTTTAATTAGGTCTGTCGGACTCTTAAGACTCAGGGTATTGCACTGCACTGCACTTCACCCCCTCAGATGGAAAACTGAAATGGGCACACCCTTTTGAACAGTCACATTCTCTCAAAAGTTCCCTCAAAAATACTCAAGACTGGCCTGGTCCAGTGGCTCATGTCTGTAATTCTAGCACTCTGGGAAGGTGTGGCAGGTGGGCGTTGTGGCCAGCGCCTGTAGTCCAGGCTACTTGAGAGGCTGAGCCAAGAGAATCGCTTGAGCTCAAGAGTTTGAGGTTGCTGTGAGCTATGATGCTATGGCACTCTACTGAGGGCGACAAAGAGAGACACTGTCTCAAAAACTCAGACTGATGACTTTGACCTGTGAGTCCTTCCTACTGCACCTAGTCCCCCTCCTCCCCTAGGTGGAGACACTTGAGCACAGGCCTAGACATACCTGGCCATTCGCACTTTACCCAGCACTTTGTGAATGGTCAGCAGGTCACAGAAATAGGATTAAAAAAAAAAAAAATTCTCTCACTGCCTATGTTTTGGTGCCTTATTAGTGGTCTGGGAATCACAGCTATTGTTAGGAAGCTCAGCAGTGAGACTCAATTCATTGTATTTCCTGAATGAGGGGACTTTCACGATTCTGAAAGTTGGAGATCTCAGCTTTTGCTATTTATAAACCACATGTGGTTGCTGGCCTGCCCTGGTGATCTCTCTGGTTGAGATGGTCGACCCCACCTTCAGCACCCAGTAGGACTTTGTTTCCTACATCCTTCAACCACCACTTCTTTTTAAAATGTAGATAAAGCCTCTGCTAAGGGAGGTCATGAGTGTCTGAAATATTTTATTGTTTTTGGCATCTTTCTTTCAGAGGTATCAGTTTTCAGTTACTCTTGTCTTTTCCCCCCAGTTTTTTCCTTTAAACGTTCCTTCTTGAGTATCTGTTGCCCTCTACCCAAGGTCTGGAGTCCAGTGGGGGCTGGACTCCCTCACGGTCCAGTCAGCCCCCTTTCTGAACCTCCCCATTCCTGCAGTTGTTTGCATTCCTCAGCTGTGCCTCTGTCAGGGACATGGCTCAGTGCATTCCCTTCTTTCTGTCACTTTATTATTTTGAATTTGCTGTTTTGACAATTTTGAAATGCGGTGATATTACAGCAGTAGGAGACGGATGCTCCCACGCTTCCTGAGTTGTACTCTTTGACCCTTCTTGGGAATGTGTTCCTGAGTTACACTCTTTGACCCTTCTCAGGGATGTGTTCCGAAGCAGCTAACGCTTGTGTTTTTGTGGTGGTAGTTTTTGCTGGGGGTGAGCATTGTTGAGGCTGTGTTTCCTTCACCACGTACAGTTAACGTGTGCTGCAAATCTGAACATGTGTGAATTCTGGGTGAACATGGCTTATACCTAGTCTAGCAATAGGTGAGTGACTTCTCTTAATCTGTACACCTTGGTTCCTATTTGCTGTTGTCCTGTCTGAGACCTCTGATATCATTTGCTGATGAACTTTATTCTATTACAGATTTAGCAATTTCCTATTGGTATTCCTCCCTGGATGCCACCATGTCCAGCTTCTTACCTAGTAGGGGGAAGCAGGCAGGAGATGTTCTTACTGTAGGAACCACCACATGGGAAGCAGTGACTTCATGACTATTTTCTGGAGCAAAATCTGAGAAATTCTCTGACTTGCCAACATAGAATATTGTGAAAGAAAAAACTTTACATATTAAAGATGAATTATTTTTTTTTCGTTGTTGACCTGGGTTGTAGTAGATTATTTTGTATAAATTATTCTGTTTTGGAGCCAGCACTATTTAAGGCATTATCTATTATCCTTTTCTCTTATTTTTGTTTACTGGAAAGGTAAACAAAACAGGCAGGCAGATGAACCTCCCATATTTCTATTTTTTCTCTGCCTGAAAACTACAGTAGAACCTCCATAGTTGACCCCTCGTTAAGTTAACCTAATTTCCCAGACTGGACATGTAGTCATATCAGTACAGTAGGCACAGCTCCTTATGCTGACCACCTTCAGATATCAACCAGTTTATTATAGTCCCCTTGGGTATCTTAAAAATAGCCAAGAGTGAGCAAGAAGAAGGAGACCCCATCTCTACAAAAAATAAAAAAAACTAGGCTGGCATGGTGGCACACACCTGTAGTCCCAGCTACGCAGGAGTCTGAGGCAGGAGGTTTGCTTGAGCCCAGGAGTTTGCAGTTGCTGTGAGCTATGATGATGCCACTGTACTCTTGCCAGGGCAACAGAGCAAGACCCTGTTTCAAAAATACATAAATAAAATAAAGTAAAATAGTCAAGAGGGCTGTTAAAGCAAACCATAGCTTTCATGACTTAATAGCTCCATAGCTTTTCTTTTCTTTCTTTTTTTTTTTGAAAAAAATCTATCTCTTCTTTCATCTATCCAGCCATTTATTTAAAAATGTCAGCATTGGGTGGCACCTGTGGCTCAGTGAGGAGGGCACCGGCCCCATAAACCAAGGGTGGCGGGTTCAAACTGGGCCCTGGCCAAATTGCAATAACAACAACAAAAATAGCCAGGTGTTGTGGTGGGCACCTGTGGTCCCAGCTACTCAGGAGGCTGAGGCAAAATAATTGCCTAAGCCCAGGAGCTGGAGGTTGCTGTGAGCTGTGATGCCGCAGCATTCTACCGAGGGTGACAAAATGAAACTCTGTCTCTGGAAAAAAAAAAAAAAATTAAAAATGTCAGCACTGGCCAGATGTGGTATCTCACACCTGTGATCCCAGCACTCTGGGTGGCTTAGGTGGACAGATTGTGTGAGTCCAGGAGTTTCAGACCAGCCTGGGCAACATAGAGAGACTGTTTCTACCAAAAAAAAAAAAAGAAAAAAAAGTTAGCTGACAGTAGTTCCAACTACTCGGGGGACCGAGGCAGGAGGATGTCTTAAACATAAGAGTTTGAGGCTACATCTGAGCTATGATCTGACCACTGCAGTCCAGCCTGGGCAACAGAATAAAACCTTGTCTGCCAAAAAAAAAATAAATAAATAAAAATAAATAAATAAATGAAAAGGAAACCTCTACTGGGGGTTCTTCTAGGGGTCTCTATTTCCTTTTTCCAGAATATTAGCCATTTTATAGCCCAGGTGTTGTAGCAGTAGGGTGATATATCCATCGGTTTGGGCCTGATATATTCCGTTGGCCTGAGGAAGTAAGCTCTTCTTGTGAAGACCAGAGGGGCAGGTACGGTGGCTCACGCCTGTAATCCCAGAACTCTGGGAGGCTGAGGTGGGTGGACCACCTGAGCTTAGGAGTTCGAAATCAGCCTGAGCAAGAGCAAGATCCCTTCTCTACTAAAAGTAGAAAAACTAGCCGGACATTGTGGTGGGCGTCTGTAGTCCCAGCTACTCAGGAGGCTGAGGCAGAGTTTGAGGTTGCTGTGAGCTATGATGTCACTCTACCCAGGCTAGAAAGTGAGACTCTGTCTTAACAAACAAACAAATAAAGACTCAGCAGGGTTAAAGCTGAGACTCTAAGAGCATGTCACAATAGGAAATAAGAAACTCCAACAGTTAGTGGGTGCTAAAGCCCCCTGGGCTGGTATCTGGCTCTTGGGTGATTGTAATGTGTGTGATATTTGTTAGATTTAGGTCTTTGAAACAGCAAAAAAAATTCTTAGCTACACTAATTTAGGCAGGGTTTTGTTTGTGGACCCTGGAAAATTTAGAACTTTATTCTCAGATTCAGAGTTTATATGCTAGGATGGGCATGTATATGGAATTAAATACCCATCTTTCATGCTAAAGTAACACATGGTTCCTGGAAAAGATTTGGAAAAATATATAGAAGTAAATGAAATTTACTCATAGCCCATAGATAATAGCTGTTAATATTTTGGTGACTATCAAGTTAAAAAAATTCATATATAAGAATATAAAAATAGGCTGGGCGTGGTGGCTCACTCCTGTAGTCTTTGCACTCTGGGAGGCCAAGGCAGGAGCATCACTTGAGCTCTGGAGTTCCAGACCCGTCTGAGCAAGATTGAGATTGGATCTGTACAAAAAAATAGAAAAACTAGCCAAGTGTTGTGGCAGGCACATGTAGTCCCAGCTAGTTGGGAGGCTGAGGCAAGAGGATCACTCAAACCCAGGAGTTTGAGGTTCCTGTGAGCTATGATGCCACAGCCCTTAAGCCAGGGCAACGGAGTGAGACTCTGTCTCAAAAAAAAAAAAAAAAAAGGTATGGTGAGTTTTTTTCTAGTTCATTAAAAACTACTTGAATGCTCAGTGTTTATACAGTTAATGTAATATTTCCTTATGTGCATGTTCCGTTTATATAATTACTTTCTTTTTTTTGAGACAGTCTCAAGCTGTCACCCTGTGTAGAGTGCTGTGGTGTCATAGGTCACAGCAACTTCCAATTCTTGGGCTCAAGGAATCCTCTTGCCTCAGTTTTTCTGTTTAGTAGAGACAGGGTCTCACTTTTTGCTTAGGCTGGTCTGGAATCTGTGAGCTCAGGCAATCTGCCCACCTCAGCCTCCCAGAGTGCTGGGATTACAGGCGTGAGCCACCTAGTCTGGCCTATATAATTATTTTCTGATCATTGTAACATTAGGGACATTTTCAATGTTTTGTTATCATAAATTTTATTGCAGAAGTTGCTATCTTTATATTTTAATCTTTACTTGCATCTTTGTTTACTTGGATGGAATCCTAGAAGTAGAAATACTGAGTCAAAGGGTATGAACATTTTTAACTCTCTTATTATATCTATGTTGCCAAATTGCTTTCTAGAAAGGTTCATACTCCTGTGTGTGTAAGAATCCAGGAAAATATTTCAAATGGATGACATCTGGGTTTAAAAAAACAAACAAACATAATTTTACTCTGTTACCTGGGCTAGAGTGCCTTGGGGTCAGCCTAGCTCATAGCAACCTCAGACTCCTGGGTTCAGGCAATTCTCTAGACTCATCCTTGTGAGTGGCTTGGACTACAGATACCTGCCACTATGCCCAGCTATTTTTTCTACTTTTAGTAGGGGTCTTGCTCTTGCTCATGTTGGTCTTGAATTCTTGAGCCACAGCAGTCCACCCACCTGGGCCTCCCAGAGTGCTAGGATTACAAGTGTGAGCCACCACACCTGGCTACCTAGGGGCATTTTTATTTTTGGCTTGAACCTCCCCTGGTGGGAGCTAAGCCATTGAGATGGGCTACAGAATCGGTATTTGGGACAGAGACGCTGCCCAGTGCCCTTTTTTCCCCTTCATTCTAAGGTAAACAGCCATTGACACTTCCTTTTCATGAGCTTTTTCTAGTCCAATAGCAAATTTTGGCCATAAATCTCAGTTTAATAGCCATTTAATTCACTTTCTGGCTCTTGATTTAACTCCATGCAAACTGTTTCTCAAAGTTTCATTTTTATCATAAATTAAATATTTAACCTATTTTCATTTGCAGTGTATACTTAAGAACCTATATTCTGTTATATCTGGATGATATAAAAACTTTCCTTTTTTTTACTTTTTATTAAAATACATTATTTAGTTATTTGAATTATGTGGGGCTGCGTTCTGGCTTGGTTTGGTGTGTGCACACCTGAATGTGTGTGTGAAAGAGAGGGAGAGAAAGAGGGAGAAAGATGGTGCATACCATGCTCTCTGTTTGCCTTTTTTTTTTTTTCGAGACAGAGTCTTCCTCTGTCGCCCTGCATAGAGTGCCCTGCCATCATAGGTCACACCAACCTCAAACTCTTGGGCTTGAGCGTTCCGCTTGCCTCAGTCTCCTGAGTAACAGGGACTGCAGGTGCCTAACACAACACCTGACTAGTTTTTCTCTTTTTGTAGAGATGGTGTCTGTAGGTTGGTCTGGAAGTCTTGAGCTCAAGGGATCTACCCGCCTCAGCCTCCCAGAGTGCTAGGATTACAGGCATTGAGGCACTGGCCTGGCCCCTTGGTTTGCTTTTAATGAAGTCCAGGAAGATGGCTGGGTATGGTGGCTCATGGCTGTAATCTTAGCACACTGGGAGGCCAAGCCTAGTGGATTGCTTGAGCTCAGGAGTTGGAGACCAGCCTGAGCAAAAAAACTGAGATGCCGTCTCTATTAAAAATAGAAAAACTGAGGTAAGAGGATTGCTTGAGCCCAAGAATTGGAGGTTGCTGTGAGCTATGACTTTGTGATTCTGTCTCCAAAAAAAAAAAAAGCAGGAAGGAGGAGCAAACATAAAAGAAAAATTCAGTCTCACCAGTCATCCTTATATATTGAAACTAGCAACAATTTAAAATAATGGGAACATTGAATATACGCAAGAGTATAGTAATAATAACAACATATTCCTGGTTGCAACATAAATGAATTATAAAAGGTCATAACCTGTGATCTCATCTTATTGGAGCTTATATTCTTTCTGTGTAAAAGAAGAAACAAAGCATGAAAATGAGTTTTAACATTATTTATCATAGTAAAAAATTGGATATAGCTTAACAATGTAATCATAGACAAATGATTATAGTGGGTGGTGCTTGCGGCTCAGTGAGTAGGGTGCTGGCCCCATATACTGAGGGTGAGAGGTGGGTTCGAGCCCGGCCTGGCCAAACTGCAACAAAAAGTAGCTGGGCATTGTGGCAGTTGCCTGTAGTCCCAGCTACTCAGGAGGCTGAGGCAAGAGAATCACCTAAGCCCAAGAGCTGGAGGTTGCTGTGAGCTGTGATGCCACAGAACTCTACTGAGGGCGACAGAGTGAGACTCTGTCTCAAAAAAACAACAACAAGATTATAGTAGGCCAGGTATGATGACTCATTCCTGTAATCCTAGTACTCGGGGAAGTGGAGACAGGTGGGAATTGCTTGACCTCAGGAGTTTGAGACCAGCCTGAGCAAGAGTGAGATCTTGTTTCTACTAAAAGGAGAAAAACTGACCAGTCATGGTGGTGCATGCCTGTAGTCCCTGCTACTTGGGAGGCTGAGGCAAGCCCAAGAATTTGAGGTTACTGTGAACTGTGATGATACCACAGCACTCTACCCAGGGCAACAGAGTGAGATTCTATGTCAAAAAAAAGAAAAAAAAATGTAGTAAAACCAGTTCATTTATAGTGTTATACTACCATTAAAAACAATGACTATAAAGACAGTGTAGCAACCTGGGTAATGTTTATCATATTTTAAGTTTAAAAAAGGCCAATTAGGTAGATAAGGACGTGAAAAAGCATGCAGGATGGTGGCGCCCGTAGCTCAGGGGATAAGGTGCCAGTCACATACACCGAGGTTGGCAGGTTTGAACCTGGCCCAGGGCAGCTAAAACAACAATGACAACTGCAGCAACACAAAAAATAGCCGGGTGTTGTGGTAGGCACCTGTAGTCCTAGCTACTTGGGAGACTGAGGCAAGAGAATTGCTTAAGCCCAAGAGTTTTGACGTTGCTGTTAGCTGTGATGGCATAGCACTCTACCCACGGCCAACAGCTTGAGATTCTTTCTTTAAAAAAAAAAAAAAAGAACATGCAGAAATGAAAATTGTTGGCCAGAGTGATTAAAAAGAAATTTCAACATTGGGTGGCACCTGTGGTTCAGTGGGTAGGGTGCTGGCCCCATATACCAAGGGTGGTGGGTTCAAACCCGGCCTTGGCCAAACTGGACCAAAAATATAGCTGGGCGTTGTGGCAGGCGCCTGTAGTCCCAGCTACTCGGGAGGCTGAGGCAAGAGAATTGCCAGAGCCCAGGAGTTGGAGGTTGCTGTGAACTGTGTGATGACACAGCAGTGTAGCTGTCTCTACAAAAAAGAAAAAAAAAAAAAAAAAAAAAGAGAAGAAAAAAAATTTCAGGGTGGTGCCTGTGGCTCAAGGAGTAGGGCGCTGATGCTGGAGCTGGAGGGTTCAAACCTGGCCCCAGCCAAAAACTGCAAAAAAAAAAAAAAATTCAACATTGTTACAGTTTTTTCATTGACACTAGAGAACACTAGGCAGGTTTGGCTGCTTAGGAGAGATGTGCCCAGTGGGTTGGACAGAGGCCCTTTCTCTTAGTATAGTCTGTGCTCCTTGTTAGCCGTGTATTGTGAAGGCCATGGAACTATTTGCTAGAAATTTTCATTATGGTATTATATCAGAGGTGAACAGTCTACCTAGAGAGAGGGGTGTATAGTGCACTAACCCAGTGTGAACACTTTCAGTGTTGTCCCTGGAGATTAGGGTGGGGTGGGGTGGAACTTACTTGGGGAACTTGTGGGAAAAACCACCATGCCACGCTCTACTCAATATTTTTACACTGGGGGACTTAGGTTGAAATGAAATTTAAGATAATTAAATTATGGGCTCAGTGCCTGTGGCTCAAGTGGCTAAGGCGCCAGCCACATACACCTGAGCTGGCAGGTTCGAATCCAGACCCAGCCCACCAAACAATGACGGTGGCGACCAAAAAAATAGCCAGGCGTTGTGGCGGGCGCCTGTAGTCCCAGCTACTTGGGAGGCAGAGGCAGTAGAATCACTTGAGCCCAGGAGTTGGAGGTTACTGTGAGCTGTGATGCCACGGCAGTCTACCCAGGGCGACAGCTTGAGGCTCTGTCTCAAAAAAAGAAAAAAAAAAAAAAGAAATTAAATTATGTTGAGGGCTCAGAAAATAGGTTAAGACTATATAACTGGGGCAGGTGCAGTCCTTCACACCTATAATCCCAGCACTTTGGAGGATTGCTTGAGGCTAGGAGTTGGAGATTAGCCTGGGCAACATAGTGAGACCCCTGTCTCTATAAAAAAAAAGTTGAAAATTAGGCAGATGTGGTGGTGCATACCTTTAGTGGGAAGACTGAAGCAGGAGGATTGCTTGAGTCCAGGTGTTCAAGGCTACAGAGAGCTGTGATGACACCCTGCACTTTAGCCTCAACTGTAGGGCAAGACCCTGACTCTTTTTTTTTTTTTTATGAGACAGAGTCTCAAGCTGTCGCCCTTGGTAGAGTGCCATGGCATCATCATAGCTCACAGCTAGAAAATTTGGGCTCCACCGATCCTCTTGCCTCAGTTTTTTCTATATTTAGTAGAGATGGGGTGTCGCTTTTGCTCAAACTGGTCTCTAACTGTGAGCTCAAGCAATCCACCTACCTTGGCCTCCCAGAGTGCTGAGTCTTGAAAACATACAAGACCCAATTTTTTTTTACAGGGACAGGTGTCTCACTATGTTGCCCAGGCTAATCTCCAAAACAACAAAGGACATTTCAAAGCCTTACCTTGGCCTTGGTAGGGGACTTTTGGGGTGATGGCATAATGCATGCGTATCAAATGGTCCTGCTTAGTACCCGTTGCCAGCAGGAGCCATTCCTCCCTTCCCTGCTCACTTGTTAGTGGAGGCCAGGGTTGGAGTAGCAGAGTTAGTTTCCAGGGAGGTCCATGAAGAGGAGGAAGAGCCAGGGAAGGCTTGGAGGATTCAACATGTTTGAAGGGGTGAGGAGAAGGGATGCGGGGGCCTGGGGCAGCAAGCACTGTGGCCCAAATTATGTAGCAGTGGTTGTGACAGGGAATATACAAGTGAGATCAGATGAACTGTCAGAGGATTAGGACTGAGGACGTCGGGTTTGTGTTTTCTGCCCTGTCTTTTGAACATGTCGCCTCTGTGTGGGCCTGCGCTATAACCACA
This sequence comes from Loris lydekkerianus, assembly GCA_963574355.1. Classification (NCBI taxonomy): domain Eukaryota; kingdom Metazoa; phylum Chordata; class Mammalia; order Primates; family Lorisidae; genus Loris; species Loris lydekkerianus. Next base: position 24,670 of record CAUYPK010041868.1, read on the forward strand.
TTTCCGTGTGATGCTCAGTTCTCCTGTAGCCTATCCTTCCCCACTACCTCCCACATTCTTGATGAGCTCTGTGACTCAGCTGCTTCTCAGGACCTCTGAGCTGCGGCCCACCCCCCTCCCAGGATAGATCCACAGTCAGGAGATGTTGTAACCAGAGTTCTTTTTCACTTGGGTCCATGAGGGTCCTCTCACACTCGTGGATGCATGCAAAAGGGAAGCCCCTTCAACAAAAGCAGACTTTTGGAGGGTTGTAGAAAGAGCTCCTTCTTTAGTCTGTGACTTGAAAAAAGGACAGGTATTGATTTATCCTCCAAACTATCCAGGGGAGTTTTGAAAGGCAGCATTAAGTTAGAGGCGGTAGCTTTGTTCCCCACACTACAGTTTGCACGTTTCCTCTTAGAGACACCTCAGGAGTGGCTATAGTCCTGCAACCCTTGGGAACTCCGTTTCTTTTTACTGTGTTGGTGTTAAGGGGGTTTGCCTAGTTTTCGGGGGTGTGTGCGTGATCCCCCTCATCCTCACCATGTAGTCCTGCTCCCTTCCTGGAAGACCCATCCTACCTCCCGTGTGGGACCCCTGACCTCCCCATCCTCCAGGAGAAGCTGCATCCCCTCCTGGGGCTGTGTCCTCTGCAGCCAGGGCCTGGCCTTCCTGGCCATCTTTGGGCAGCATCAGCTGGAAGATCTAAGTGTGTCCTGTGGTGTCTGCTCCTTACTCTGGCTTGCACTGTCTTTTTTCCTTTTCCGGAACTCCAAGTTGCTCCATTGGGAAACGAGCTGGGAGGGGAGCTTAGCTCTGGAAGGTGCCAAGGTGGAAGGTTGGTTTGTGGGCAGTGCTAATGCAGGCAGTGCTGCATTGGGTGGGGTGTCCCTGAGCCTGCACCCACCTGCCCTGGTCCCCACTTCTACTGTGTTCTGTCCTCTGCGGCATCTTTCATAAGCCTCTTTCCGTTCTTTATCCTCTTCTCACCTCCTCTCTCACTGCTGCTCCGCTGACTTTTTCAGCTGTGCTGTGTCATCTCTGTCCTGTTTCCTATACTCTTTTGTCCCCTGTCTCACCCAGTGTGGCTGCAGGATTTCCTGATGCGTCTCCCCATGACTGCATCTTTCCTGAATCAGGTGTCTGGGGGACTGCCCCTCCACTCTGCAAAGCCCCTTGTAGGAGTGGGAGAGAGCCGACTACAGCCCAGTCACCACCCTGAGAATGAGCCTGCTCCCTGGGTCGTGTCTCCCTGCTCTGCGGTGCCAGGTTTGGGGCCCAGTCACCACCCTGAGAATGAGCCTGCTCCCTGGGAACGTGTCTCCCTGCTCTGCGGTGCCAGGTTTGGGGCCCAGTCACCACCCTGAGAATGAGCCTGCTCCTTGGGACGTGTCTCCCTGCTCTGCGGTGCCAGGTTTGGGGCCCAGTCACCACCCTGAGAATGAGCCTGCTCCTTGGGACGTGTCTTCCTGCTCTGTGGTGCCAGGTTTGGGGCCCAGTC
>CAUYPK010041869.1:0-41392 GCA_963574355.1 Loris lydekkerianus
GATAAATGAATGACCCCAGGGATAGATGGCTGAAGTTGCTATTCCAAAAATTAACATCAGTTTGTTTCCTGGGACAGTATAATGTGATACTTCTATGGCATAGCCTATAAAATGCAAGATGAAGAGGATGATGAAAGATACTAGCACTTTCATTGCCTTCACATGAGCTTCAGTGCTGGGGTCTCTGAATCCTGTGGCGTTCAATTGCATCTTCCTATTGTGTCTCCAAAGGGAAATGATTAATAGGAAACATGGAATTAAGGATAGTGTAAAGAAGAAGATGACTCCCAGATGTATTAAAATTTGTTGAATGAAGAAGTTCCTTTTTTGCCTGTTGAATTGCCAGGTTGTATTTCTGTTCTCCATTTTATTATAGTTAAAATTCTTCCCAACTTGTAGAACAGTAATTAACAATGAAATAAGCAAGAATCCCATCAGAAGAGGAAGAATTCTCCCAATTCTCATTTTCAACCAGAGGAATATATAGTGGGAAAAATTTGCTATCTTTAAGAAGTAGAAAATGTTGAGGTTGGTGGCAAACCAGACACTTGAAAGATTGGAAATTATCCGCATGTAACTTACATATTCACTCAGGCTACTACAGTAACATGTATCTAAAGAGAATAATTTTATAAATCCATCTATTATTATTAGCCATATCAGACAAATTCTAGAAATTGCTAAGCCAGTGAGAATAAAGCCAAGCATAGAGAGCTTATTCTTGACACAGTCAATGCCATACACAAGCGCAATAAATCCATTCCCTAAAACTCCCAGAATGGACTCAATAATTGCAACAAAAAAGAAAATGCCTTCCACTACACTCAGCATATTTGCTGATCCTTAATTTAGATTCTGTGACATTTGTTTTAGATTACCTGTGGTAGACTAGGCATATACTGGTTGCTTGATCAAGAGTGATTTTCTTCTCTTTCGTTATATAAAGATTTAAAAGTGCTCTAGGAATGCCTTGTGATGGAATCAGAAATCTCTCTTGGACACCCCTCCTCTTGTATCTACAAAACTTGGCTGGTAAGGAAATATGTGTTCAGAGTAAATGCCTGTGGACAATTTGTTGAAATGCAAATGAAAGTTTCTGTTTCATGTGTTTTACATGTTCTTCTAAGACTATTTTGCATTCATTATATTGAATTGTAGAGAGTGAAAGTCAAACAAGTACCTACAGGATACAAAACACAACAGAAGTAAAAATTTGACCTCATATTTTTCAAACTCAAATCATCCTCATGTATATTGTTTATAATCAGAGTTTGTGTCTATAAATGGAAGGAGTCATATAGAAGTAATAAATATTCTTAGCCATTATAAACACTCACTCTGAATGTATAATTTAATTTTTCATTAAAATTTAAGTGCAACTTTGTGTATTGTAAGTTTCTCAAACATTATCTCATAATATTGTAGCTGGGGATTTTTACTCTGAGTTGTTGCATCCATAAATGCGGAAGAATATACTGACCACTATTGACATCAAAGACTCTTAGGAATAGTCTTTTAACATATTTACTTGAATGGTACCCATTTACTCATTTATTTGATAAGAATTTACTACATGTCTAAATATACCAAAATCTCATCAGCTCATCGAGAAAATATAGTAGTAGATAGGTTAGCAAATCCTTTGTAATTTATGGAGTTTACCGTCCAAATGAGGAGATAGAAAACAATGAGGTAAACCAATATATTGATTCTCAAATCAGAAGGGAAATGTAACAATTAGCGATCTTTGGCTATGTTCCTAGCACTGTGTTAAGTACTTTAGGGTCATTTTTGCACTGTATTTTATGGTCATTTCCTCATTTTACTTCATAAAAGACTGCAAGCCTTTAAAATACATACTATATTTATCTTTATTTTAAAAATAAGTAGCCTTTGTAGAAAAGCTTCTTCCCATTTAGGCTGGCATGACTCCCATCAATAAAATTAGAATGAATGAGTTCACTAGGAAATATTATCAAGCATAGGAACGGACTATAAATTATAGTCAGCAAAACAAAACAAACACACCCATTAAAAGCAAGCAGCAAACTTAGAATTCACATAGACTGCACATGAATGAATAGGAAAAAATATGTATCTATGTTTTAATTACATATACATTGTTTTAAAAAATCAGGATTCAATTTCAGAAAACAGCAGCAACAAGAGACTTTCAGAACAAAATGGGAACATTTGGGTGCAAACTTTCTAGAAATGAAGAATAAAATTATATTAAGTGAAAATGGAATAAATGCATCAAGTAAAGAACTAATATTGACAGCCAAGATTTTAAAACTCCAACAATATACTCCTTACATGAAATACAACTCAATATATACACATGAGAAGCTTGAAAGGAAAATGATTTAAACTGTGGAAACACAGTTACTATAAAATAGTGAACTATTTTGAATTGTACATAAACGTTATAGCCACCCTGTATTATCCAAAAGAAATCTGGTATTGTTATATTATGTAAAGTAGCCTTTAAAATAAAAATCAATATTGTAGAACAAATGGGGAGTATATTTTACCATCATAAAAATGCTCAATTTAGCAGAGAGATAGAACGATTCTAAAATTTAAACATGAAGTAATGTAGAAAACTTTTACAGAACTGAAAGAAAAAAATTTGAGAGTGGATCACCATATCCACCATACAGAAAACAGTTTGTATCTAGGAAGCTTTTACGGGAAATGAATACGGCTGGTCACACGATAGGCTCTCTGGTGAAACTCATGACCACTGGGAAGGTTAGATAAGCTTCTTCATGGGGTGTTATTCATACTACGGACATGGTATTAACCTTGTTGCAGAACATCTTGGTACGTGGAATAAGTCAACAGGGCAGTCTGGCTTCAAGGTGGTGTTACTCTTGCCTACTACTGACTGTTACTGTACACTCCGCACCTCCAAAGTATGGACAATTTATTTTAGGGACTTTATTTATTTATTTATTTATTTATTTATTTATTTATTTATTTATTTATTTATTTATGGGTGTGTGTGTGGCCACAAGAAATTCAGTTAACTCAGCTGAAGGGTGCTGCTGCTTCTCCCCCATGTCTTGCCACATGTTCAAGTCCCACGTAAGTTTGTGCATACTCACTTTTCTTGTTTCCAGTTGGCTAGACATAATTAGGCCTCTGAACACAGCACAGTTACCAGTACAAATACCAAGGCCCAGGGCTCATGTGTGATTACTAATCAAGCAATTAACAACTCAGTTCACTGACTACTCTGCTGTCTATGTCAGGGGTCCAAGTACAGGATTTTTGGGTGCTCAAGTCACCAGTCATCAACCAGATGGGTAAAACTGCTTCAGGCACAGGAGCAGAACAGGGTAGACAAGTGTTCTTTGATTGCTCATAGGTACCCAAACATAACAGAACATGCAATTTTGGGCTTAAGGGACTCACTGCCAGAACACTTCCTCTTGTTCCTAGGCATGCCCTTTATCCAGGGTAGGTGTTTGGGCTTCAATGGAAGTGGGTTGTTTGAATTTTTCTTCTATTGCTCCCTTAACTGTTAGACCCATTCACATAGTCAGAGAGGGTCTTTGCTAATGGTTTCACTGGAGGTAAAGTATAATATATCGTCAGCACTTGTTGATCATGGGAGAGAATTAAGCTTTAGAAAGGACACAGGAAAAGGGATTCAAAGGGGATGGGAAGAAAGCCTGGCCTTCTGGACAGGGAAGGCTGGAGGACCTATAGAATGTGGGTAACCTAGGTAACCAATGACCGATATAAAGAGATGATAATCAATGACCAATAAAAAAGAGTAATAATTCCTGGAGGTGCAGAGGGGCCAATGAAAGAGTTGCAACCAATTTCAGTCTGAAATTGTCCTCATTCTCATATTCACTGCCCAAATTTCTTTACATGGTGATGTTATGTTAATCCCTACCAATTTATTGTGTTACAGAAATTCTAATAGTACTGTGTGCTCATCTATGGAGAGAGGATAGGCAACTAACTCTCAGAAGATTCAGGACCCAGGACCTGTAGTGTAGTTTTGGGTCAGGTAAAAACTACGGGGAATTACCGCTTTGCACTGCCTTTGAGTCCTGTCTCTCTCACCTCTTCATCATGAGAGGGACCCACTTACGACTCTCTTTGAAAGTGCTCTAAATTTTTCTTTGTTCTTAAATAAAATTCCTTTTTGTTACACTGACCTTGTGCAGGTTACTTTTGCTGTCTCTTTATAATGCTTTTTCTGCTCCAGATTTGCTCTCCGTGTCGATTCATTTTTGCTTTCAGTTATGGCTGTGCCTCATTGAACTGCAGCTCAGCTGAGTGATTGAACTAGGTCAACTGGGCTCCAGAAAATGGGTACCCCCAGTTCCCAAAAGCTCCTTTCCACAATTATGACCAAAATCCTGAAGGGGGTGATTTACTATACCCTGGTTTCCCTGAGATCTGCCTCGTACCCTCAGATTTAGTAGCCACGTCCAATGGTATAGGGTTGCCCTCTAAAGGGGTTCGGAAGGCTGGTGTCTGCTGTACTAGCTCTTTAGTCTATTCAAAAGCTTCTTGCTGATATATCCCTGTCCCAATGTACCCCTTTTCTAATAAGTATAGGGAGTATGCGCAATCCTTTAGCTAAAGGTGGGATAAATGCTCTCTAAGAATGTAAACAATCCACAAATGTTTGGATTTTTTTTTTACTGTTATCAGAATTGAAAATTATGGAATATTCTCATTTACTGTACCTGGTATAAAGGAGTTTTTACCTGACCCAAAACTACACTACAGGTCCTGGGTCCTGAATCTTCTGAGAGTTAGTTGCCTATCCTCTCTCCATAGATGAGCACACAGTACTGTTAGAATTTCTGTAACACAATAAATTGGTAGGGATTAACATAACATCACCATGTAAAGAAATTTGGGCAGTGAATATGAGAATGAGGACAAAGACACTTCTCCAGCCACCAGTCCATGACAAATCCTAGAAATGAGAAGATAGTCCTGGAGCAAAACTTGATTTTTCTTGAAAATGACATCACTCTTGCCCGACAATGGGCTGTTTTTTTCACATTTGACACATAGTAATTGTACATATTTATGGGGTACATAGTGATGTTTCCATACATGCACTACTCAGTAATCAAATCACTACTCAGGGTCATTAGCATATTCATCATCTTAACTTTTTTCCTTTTGTTTGTGTTAGAAACATTCAGTCTCCCCCTTTAGCCATTTAAAATATGTATTATTGGTAACTATAGTCATCCTACACTGACTTAAAACAAGTGAATTTACAACTTTTGTCATGTTGTACCCTTTACGAAGTTTCTCCCTAGTCCTGCCTTAATTCTACCCTTCCAATATTTAGGATCTTCTGTTCTGCTTACACTTTTATGAGATCAACTCTTTTTACCTTCTGTACATGAGTAAGAGGAAATGGTATTTAACTGTATTGTTAAGGTACAATCCAAAGCTTATCCTTGGTGGCTGCTCTTCCACCTTATCCAATGCAGGGTTCAGATTTTAGACTACGCCATCTACACCTCAGGAACACCTTCTCTACTCCTAGGACCAAGTCTAGTCACTAGGTGAGCATCCATTAGTTTATCCCTCCCAACATGACACATGTAACTGTTTGGGTGATTTTTTGCTTTTTATGTGTTTTTATAGTAGAATATATTATCGATTTCATTGGTGTCTTGTTCAGTACTATGACCTCAACATGTAGCAGAGTTAGCATAGAAAAAATATTTTTTGAATGAATGGTGTTCATGCTATACTGTACTCACATTATGCTTATTTGTATCAGTGGGAAAATGAACACAACAGAAATACAAAACTTGTGATAAATACTAAGTACATTATTATATGCCTGTAACATAAGCTACTATGCATCTTCAAAAGTGGTGATATGAATAGCATTTCCAATCATGGAAAAGGAATAAATTCTAATGTAATCTATACTGAGGGCATTATTGTTTATATGATAATTTTTTTTTTTTTTTTTTGTCATCCTGGGTAGAATCCCGTGGTATCACAGCTCACATTAACCTCCAGCTCTTGCGCTTAGGCGATTCTCTTGCCTCAGCCTCTCGAGTAGCTGGGATTATAGGTGCCCACCACAACCCCCAGCTATTTTTTTGCTGCAGTTTGGCCGGGGTTGGGTTTTAACCTGCCACCCTCAGTATAAGGGGCTGGCATCCTACTCACTGAGCCACAGGTGCTGCCCTTACATAATAAGATTTTACATAAACCATCCTGGTAGGTAACCTTGTTGAAACTGGGCAGTGGCATTATTTTTTTTCCCCGTTATCTTAGCTATATGTATATTATGAACTTCTTTTGTTTAAAAAATATAAAATATTGATTTGAAAACTTCATATAGCAATTGGATTAAGCCTCAGATTGAAAAATGTCTAGATATTAAGCCATAAGTATGAGAACAAGGAATTTCTGTAAGTTGCCAAAATCCTGAGTGTATCCTGAGTGGGACCAAAAAATTCACTTTAAAATTTGGCATTTGAAATATGTCTGTGAATACAAGTCTGTGTATATGAATCTGTGTATGTGGAACTCTAGAGCTGAGCAATTTCATACTTTGCCCAATTGTTTTCCTGAATTCAATTGTGTGTCCATATTCAAAGAATTTGTTGAGTCCTTTGCATTCTTTGGTACCTCCAATAGAATCTCCACTCAATTCTAATTGGGTCATAACTTTGTTTCACCTCAAATCATTATATTAGAAGAGTATAAAAATTTATTTCATCGGTGCTCTGATCCTGTCTCCTGTGAGTAGATTTTGTTTCTCTAGCTGTTTTTCACAGAACTCCATCTAATACTATGGTTACTGGTACTACATCAAACACATACCAGGAAAAAGGGATGTTAGATTTTCAACAGTGAGTACGAAAGCAATGGTTTAAAGAATTAAATCAGCACATTCAGAAGAAGCACCCTTGTTCATCCCTCACTTTCATCTTCTAATGTCAGTATAGATCACACTTTCTTTGTACTAATTTCTGCTTTTTTGTGTCTTCTTAGAGAATGGATGCTGACGTCCTTCGGGGAAGTCAGGAGAAACACAATGAGACATCTTGTTGTAGATGCTTATTATCACTGTCATAATCTGCACAGTGAATAGTCTACAAGTTGTTTTTCTTTGGGGAGCTGTGTAAGAAGTTGCAAGGCAAGAAATCTGACCAAAACACTAATTAGTAAGGAAGATTAAAATCTCATCAAGGAGTGAGATCCCCTAAGATGCAGTAAAAACAATTATGAAGATTTAGGTGATGTTCAATAACATAGTTAAAAACCAACATAAGACTGTGGTGGAAGAGAAACAGATCTTCAAAAATATTTTCACCGAATTATTCTCCTACAGCATCCATTTCTCTTTAAGATTTCCCCCTTTTCCACAACACTTGAATTGCTGCAGTACCTGTAAAGAGGCCTGCTTCAGTTTGTTGTTTCCTAGAATTAGGATAAATGAATGACCCCAGGGATAGATGGCTGAAGTTGTCATTCCCAATATTAACAGCAGTTTGTTTTCCAACACAATAAAATATGATATTTCCAGGGCATAGCCTACAAAATACAAGATAAAGAGGATGATGAAAGATATCAGCACTTTCATTGCCTTCACATGAGCTTCCGTGCTGAGGTCTCTGAATCCTGTGGCATTCAATTGCATCTTCCTATTGTGTCTCCATAAGGAAATGATTAACAGAAAAGATGTAATTAAGGATAGTGCAAGGAAGAAGATGACTCCCAGATTTATCAAAAGTTCTTGATAAAAGTATTCATTTTTATTTCTGTTGAATTGCCAGGTTGTATTTCTGTTCTTCATTTTATTATCATTAAAAATCTTGATGACTTGTGGAAGAGTAATTACCAATGAAATAAGCAAGAATCCCTTCAGAAGAAGAAGAATTCTACTGATTCTCATTTTCCACCAGAGAAATATGTAGTGGGAAAAGTTTGCTATCTTCAGGAAATAGAAGATGTTGAGGCTGGTGGCAAAACAGATACTGAAATGATTGATAATTACCCACATGTAATTAATATATTCAATTTGGTTACTAGAGTAATAGGTATCTGGAGACAATATGTGCATTAATCCATCTATTATTATTAGTAATATCAGACAAATTCTAGAAATTGCTAAGCCAGTGAGAATAAAGCCAAGAATAGTGAGCTTATTCTTGACACAGTCGATGCAGAGCACAAGTGCAATTAACCCATTCCCTAAAACTCCCAGAATGGACTCAATAATTGCAACAGCAGTAAAGATGCCTTCCACTACACTCAGCATATCTGCCGATCCTTAGTTTAGATTCTGTTACACCTATTTTAGATTACCTGCTGCAGACAAGGCATATATTGCTTACTCAGTGGAAGAGCGATTTTCTTTTCTTTCATTATTCGAAGACTTAAAAGTGCCCAGGCATGCCTTGTTATGGAGTCAGAAATCTCTTCATGGAGAGTCCACCACTTACATCTACAAAATGTTGCAAGTTTAGCGAATGCGTGTTCAGACTGAATGCCTGTTGACAATTTGTTAAGATGCAAATGAAAGTATCTGTTTCATGCATTTTACTTGTCCTCCTGAGAATATTTTGCATTCAGGAAATTGAATTGTAGAGAATGGATGTCAAACAAGTAACTACAGTATACAAAATACAACAGAGTTAAAAACTAGACTTCGTAGCCTTCCAACTCAAATCACCCTCATTTGTATTGTTTATAGAGTTTGCATATATAAATGCAAAGGACCATATAGCAGTAATAAATACTTTTAGCCATTGTACAAACTTAATCTGAATATATAATTTAATTTTTCTTTAAAATTTAAGGGCAGCGCTGGGTATGGTAAGTTTCACAAATATCTCACAATATTGTTGCTGGGTCTTTTTACTCAGAGTTATTGCATCCACCAATGCAGAAGTTTATATTGACCACTACTGACATGAAAGACTCTTTGGAATTGTCTTTTCTTTTAACATATTTTACTTGAATGGCACCCATTCATTTATACATTCATTAAGTGTTTACTACCTGTCTAAATATACCCAAATCTCATCAACTCATTGAGAGAATATAGTGGTAGATAAGATATCAAATTTACTCTAATTTATGAAGTTTTCAGTATAATGGACAAAGCAGAAAACAACCAGGTAAATAAATATATTGATCCAAAAATTAGAGGTGAAATATAACATTTAGTGATCCCTGGTTATATTCCTTGCACTACATTAAGTACTTTAGGGTCATTTTTGCACTGTACTTTATTTATTTATTTATTTTGTTGATTTGCACTGTACTTTAATGGTCATTTCCTCAATTTAACTTCACAAAAGACTGAAAGCCTTTCAGATACATACTTTATTTAAAAAATAAACAAGATTTACAGAAGAGCTTCTTCCCATTTAGGCTGGAATGATTCCCATCAATAAAATCACAATGAGTTTACTAGGAAATATTATCATCCATAGGCACAGACTATGAATTATATTCAGCAAAACAAAACAAACAACCAATCAAAGGCAGGCAGCAAACTTAGAGTTCACATACACTGCATAGGCTGGACTAGACAGGAAAAAATATGTATAAATTTTTTAATCATGTATATACTGGTTAAGAAATAGGATACAATTTCAGAAAAGAGCAGCAATAAGAGACTTTCAGACAAAATGGGAACATTTGTGAACATAGCTTCTAGAAATGAAGAATAGAAATATATTAAATGAAAATGGACCAAATTCTTTAAGTACAAAACTCATATTGACAGCCAAGATTTTAAAACTCCAACAATATACTACTTACATGAAATGCAATTCAAAATAAACACATGGAAAGCTTGAAGTGAAAATGATACAAAAATAGATGGGGAAACATCGCCCCAAAGAAATCTGGTGTCATTATAATAATATCATGTAAAGTATGCTTTAAAATAAAAATCAATGTTGTAGAACAAAGGGGGAGTGTATTTTATGATAAAAATTCTCAATTTAACAGGGAGATAGAGCAATTCTAAAATTTATCCACAAAGATCATGTGATTCTATCAATTAATGCAGAACTGGCTTTTGATAATATCCAGCGTCCTTTCATGATTAGAACACTTAAGAAAATAGGCTTAGATGAGACATTTCTAAAACTGATAGAGGCCATCTACAGCAAACCCACAACCAGTATCATACTAAATGGAATAAAATTGAAAACCTTTTCACTCAGATCTGGAACTAGACAAGGATGCCCATTGTCACCACTGTTATTCAACATAGTAATGGACATCCTAGCCATTTCAGACAAGAGAAGGGGATCAAGGGTATTCAAATGGGGACAGAGAAGGTCAATCTCTCACTCTTCGCAGATGACATGATCTTATACCTGGAAAATTCCAGAAACTCAACTATAAAACTCCTAGAAGTGATCAAGGAATATAGAAGTGTCTCAGGATACAAAATAAATACCTACAAATAAGTAACTTCTATATATACCAACAATAATAGTCTGAAAATATAGTCAAGCTGAAAATATAGTCAAGGACTCTATTCCTTTTAGAATTGTGCCAAAGAAGATGATATACCTGGGAATTTATCTAACTATGGACATGAAAGATCTCTATAAAGAGAACTATAAAACTCTGAGAAAAGAAATAGCAGAAGATATTAACAAATGCAAAAACATACCATGCTCATGGCTGGGAAGAATCAACATTATTAAAATGTCCATACTACCCAAAGCAATCTGCAGGTTTAATGCAATTCCCATCAAAGCACCAATGTCATACTTTAAAGAACTTGAAAAAAATAATATTTCATTTTATATGGAATCAGAGAAACCCTGAATATCCAGTAAAATATTTAGAAATAAGAGCAAATGTGGAGGAATCACACTACCAGACTTCAGGTATTATACTATAGCATAATCTATATACTATAGATTTATACTATCAAAAAAGCATGTTACTGGGACAAAAATAGAGAAGTAGATATATGAATGAGAATAGAGAATCTAGAGATGAATCCAGGCACATATTATCATTTGCTCTTTCATAAGTCTAGCAAAAATGTTCATTGGTGAAAAGAATCCCTATTTAATAAATGGTTCTGGGAGAACTGGCCCGTAGAAGACTGAAATTGGACCCACACCTCTCACCACTAACAAAAATTGATTCTGATTGGATAAAAGATTTAAATTTAAGACATGAAACTATAGAAATACTTGAAGATATGGGACAGTGTAAATATTTTATGAGGAAGGCACCCCTTGCAATTGAAGCAACACCAAAAATAAATTTCTAGGATTTGATCAAGCTAAGAACCTTCTGCACTGCTAAAAGCATTACAACTAAAGCAGACAGGCTTTGGAATGGGATATTTTTGCAGGTTATGATACCAACAAAGCTCTGAAAATAAGCATCTACAGAGAACTCAAATTAATCAATAAGAAAAGAACAAACAACCCCATTTCTTACTGAGCAAGAGACTTGAACAGAAACTTCTCTGAAGATGACAGATGAATGACCAACAAACACATGAAAAAATGCTCATCATCTTTAATTATCAGAGAAATACAAATGAAAACCACTTTGAGATACCAGGTAACCCCAGTAAGAATAGCCCACATCACAAAGTCCCAAAATTTCTGATTTGGGAGGTGGAGGTGTAGAGAAGGGATCACTTATTTTTATTTATTGTTTTATTGTTGGGGATTCGTTGAGTGTTTAAAGAACCAGGTTACACTGATTGCATTTGTTAGGTAAAGTCCCTCTTATAATTGTGTCCTGCCCTCAAAAGGTGCGTTACACACTGTGACCCTCCACCTCCTCCCTGCTTCCCTCACTCTTTCTGCTCTTCCCTTACCCCACTCCCCCCCATGTACTAGGTCATTAATTGTCTTCATATCAGAATTGAGGACATAGGATTCTTGCTTCTCCATTCTTGTGATCCTTTACTAAGAATAATGTGTTAGAGAAGGGAACACTTCTACACTCCTAGTGGGACTGCAAACTAATACAACCTTTATGGAAAGAAGTATGGAGAATCCTTAAAGAATTAAAAGTTTACCTTCCATTTGTTCCCATAATTTCATTACTAGGTATTTACTTAGAAGAACAAAAGTCATCTTACCACAAAGACATTTGCACCAGAATATTTATTGTGGCCCAATTCATAATTGCCAATTTGTGGAAGTAGCCCAAATGCCCATTAATCCTTGAATGAATTAACAAATTGTGGTATATGTATACCATGGGATATTATTGTTCAGTCATTAAAAATGATGGAGATGACACACATGGGAGGGGGGTGGAGCATGATTGGTGGACAGGATGGAAATTTAGCTCAGCTCTCTTGGAACATCGAGTGAGAATGAGTGGGATAGATCTTTCCCAGCATGGAGTGTTGTTGTAGAGAGGCAGCTCAGGGTGTGCAGTGAAGTTGTGGATTGCTGTAACCCAGAGCTGCGGCGTCTGCCAGAGAAATTTCTGTGCTGCTGCTGATGTGGCATCTCAGCCAGAGTCTGGAGATAGCAGCATCCAGTCCCTCCCCCACGGAGGACTATAAGTCATAGTTCAAGGGGAAACTAGATGTTGCATAGAAAGTTTGGTGAAATGTGAACTCCTGAGCAGAATTTGGTGACTTGAAAGGGGTACTGTTTGGAGTGGCAGGGGGCTACACAGAATGAAAATTAAGGGGAAAGGATCCCACTTAGGAAACAGTTACATTTTGAAATTTCAGAAATGGCGACTGCCACAGGCACTTTTTCCCATGGGCCAGGTGTGGCAATTTAAGTCTCACCTGCAGGCAGCCTTCCTGCACCCCAAACTGCTCTAAGATACCCTGCACTTTACCGGAACTATTGCAGGGAGCATCTGTGAAATCTGCCTGTGAAGATTTTTTGAGATCAGTGAAATCAACAATTGGATAGGGTCTAGGAATCAGAGCACAATGGCAAATGGGGTAGACATTTAGCTCAGGTCTCCCAGAACAGCAGGTGTGAATGAATGGGCTAGAACATTCCTAATGGGGAATATTGGTGTAGACTGGCAGTTCAGGGTATGTAGCAAACTGGCAGATTGCTGGATTTAAGGTGTAATCCAGAGCTGTGGAGACTTCTGGAAAAGTCTCTGCTGCTGCAGAAGCAGCTGATACAGTGGCAACCAGCCCCTCCCCCACAGAAGATTACAATTTCCAGTTTATGGGGAAACTAGGAGTTGAATAGAAAAATTCATGAAGCATGGACTCCTGAGTAGAATTTGGCAGTTAGATGGGGTGCTGTCTGGAGCGGCACAGCCCAGGCTAGGCGGCCAGTCAGGAAGCAGACATATTTTGAAATTTCAGAAATGGCAACTTCTCCCACCAGCCAGGTGCAATAATTTGAGTCTAACCTGTAGGCAGCCATCCTGCACCCAAAGCTGGTCCAGGATACCCACACTTCACAAGAACTGTTGTAGGGAGAATTTGTCAAATCTGCCTGTGAAGATTCCTTTTGAAATCGGTGGAATCAACATCTCTGTGGGGTCTAAGCACCAAGTGGGGAGCCAGGCAACCACCAAACAGGGTAAACTGTGACTCAGGTATAAGCCTGGGAACCACTCACAGTGATTCCTGTGAGTGGTTCCCAGGCTCAATGTTACAATGTCCAGAAAGTATATTGCAGCATAATATATTCCTACTAAAGTTGATCCCTATGGCATACGTATAGTTGTATGTTTTTATATATGTATAAAAGAATAATATTTTTGGTGTTGGTGCCTTTTTTCCCTGCTTATTTTGTCCTTTTCTTGTAGGAGTTACTGTTAATTTTTTTTTTATTAATACTATTTTTTTTCTTTCTCTCTTCCTTTTCCCTTTTTATGGTTGCTGAGAGTGCTTACATTAGAGTGTTTTTTTTTTTTTTTAATTATTTTATGATTATTATTTTGGTTGTTGGTGTTGTTTTTGTCTGTTTATTTGTTTATTTGTTCCTGATTGTCTGTGCATCTGTGTGCTTGTGCGTCTGGTGGCTTTTTTGTCTGTTTATTTGCTCATTTGGTTTCAACATGTTTTGTGTTTTGCTAAATCCTCAGGTTGGCTATTTTCCCTAGCTCCAATTTTCACATTCAATAAGAACAAGGGGGAATGTGGAGGTGATGGCTAACTGGAGCCAAGCTTCAACAGAAGCCCCAGTCCAGAGGGAGAGATAACAGCCAGAAGAACCCAACAGAGCTGAAGGGTGGGAGCCAAGCTGAGAGAAGAGATAGATAATTGCACATCTTCCCTGCCCAGGCAAGGTATGACTCTAAGGAAACAAATTTCAGGTACAGAACTCATCCCAAAGAGAATGTGTGTCCATCCCCTCCCCCAAGAAAGTTGCTTGCTTGCTGTGGCATCTCTACTAGTAAGTGGTGAACTGAGGTTCTCTTCCCTCACCCCACCAGAGTGACTGGACTCCTTCTCCCAAGAGTCCCAGCTAGGGGACTCCAGTGAGCCTAGGAATTCCCTTGTCTGGTAGGAAGTTTGAACAAATATTTTTTCTGCCTCCTTGAACTTCCTGTCTACCCTTCCTCCCTGGCCTGGTGGTCTAGAAGTCCAACCCTTGCAGAGACAAGAATGTCTGCACTTCATGGCTAGGACTGGGCATTGCATAGACGGAGGCAGTGCAGCTGTGCTATATCTGTGAATCTGGTAACAGTACAGAAAGACACAGAGGGAAAGGTGTCTGGCCTGGCTCTGAGAAAGTGTATCTCAGTAGCAGGCAGAGGCTTCGGTCTCTGTGTGATGGGTGGAGACTCAGGAACTGCTGAGGCATGCGAACCCAAGTGGATACACCTCCCACCCAACATCAGCATTAATAGAGAGAGCCTGCTGGGGTCTAATTTTGGACAGTCACCTCCCCAACTCTGTGGTCTGCCAGAGGGAACTAGACCTCACCCTATAGGGATACCAGAGCAGCAGAACAATGGCAACAAAGGTGCAGTGGCTGGGGAGAAATACTTTTGCTGTCTGGATATCCTCAAGTTTAGACTGAGCTCAGGTGGAACATTCTCCAGTTGCCATTGAGTACCTGAGGCGGGCAAGCTTCAGCTCCCCTTGCTGGCTGGTGGCAGAGGGTGGTAGCCAAGAGAAGGAGGCATTGACTTTACTTTGACTCTGGAAAGTGCAAAGCCCTGGCACATTTCCTTATTGTACAGAACTGGGCCACAGAGACTGGGTCAACAGAGACTAGCAGTGGCATTACCAGAGTCAGGTAGTGAAGGGTGAGCAAGGTGGGGAAAGAGGCATCAGCTCCCTTGCTCCAAACTTTCTACTGGGTGGGTCTTCCTGACTCCTCAGAGCACCAGAGTGAGCCACACTTGAGTTACCAGTAGACTCCTACTATCTAGTTGCTGGAGACCTTTTGAACTCTCCAGCAGAGAGTGGGTGCTGATTGGGACAATTGGTTTGGAACTGGAAAAAATCAACTGAAGACCCTCCAAGGTGGTACCCTGGTTCTGTTGTACTGGAAAGGTTTGATTTTCCTCTTCCAGGTGTTGCCTATGGGGGGCAGGATGTCTTAGTTGCTAGTAGTTCTCCAAAGCTGAGACTTTCACCCACAGTCACAGATTCACTAGGATTGGACAGAAATGAGCTGAATATAAGACATAGCCACTTAGCCCCACTACATCAAGCAGGCCTCCAAAGTCTCAGGCTGTAGTACTGTATGGGCCCTTTGCAAAGTTGTAGAGGAAAAGCTGCAGTCACCAGTCCTAGATCTTTGGTGAAGGGCTGGTCAACCACAACCCCAGAAGCCTCCAATCCAATTTCACCTTACCTGCCTATCTAGCCAAGCAGTGAAAAACAATCATGGGGCAAAATCAGCCAAAGAACTCTGGCAACATGAATAATCAGAATAGTTCAACTCCCCCAAGGAATGACAAACTAGTCAAACCAAAGGATCCCATTCACAAACAAATGGCTGAGATGTCAGAAATTGAATTTAGAATTTGGATGGCAAATAAGATTAACAGAATGAAAGTAAAGTTGGAATTAGAAATTCTAGGAGTAATTCAAAAGTTGTCTAAAGAATTAAATGAACTCAAACACAAAATCACCAAAGATTTAGACACATTGAGAAAAGAAGTTGCAGCCTTCCAAGACATGAGAAATACAGTAGAATCCCTCAGTAACAGAATGGAGCAGGCAGAAGAAAGGATTTTTGACATCGAAGACAAAGCTTTTGAATGCTCCCAAATACTCAGAGAGGAAGAGAAGTGGAGAGTAAAAATGGATCATTTTCTCAGAGAGCTCTGGGATAATTCGAGGAAAACTAATATTCGCATTATGGGAATTCCTGAAGGTGATGAGGTTGCTTTGAAGGGCACAGAGGCTCTACTTCATGAGATATTGAAGAAGAACTTCCCAGACATGCCAAGAGATTCTGAAATTCAGATAGCAGACAGTTTCAGAACCCCAGCACAATTCAGATAGCAGTTTCAGAACCCCAGCATGACTCAATCTAAATAAGACATCTCCAAGGCACATTACAATTAACTTTGGCAAAGTTAATATGAAGGAGAAAATTCTACAAGCAGCCAGACATAAGAAAACTATAATCTACAAAGGGAAGAATATTAGTATGACTGTAGATCTCTTTGCTGAAACATTTCAAGCTAGAAGAGGATGGTTATCTACTTTCAACCTCCTAAAACAAAACAATTTTCAACCCAGGATTCTGTATCCAGCTAAACTGAGTTTCATTTATGATGGAGTAATTAAATACTTTAATGATGTTCACATGCTGAAGAAATTTTCAATAACTAAACCAGCTCTCCAGGATATTCTCAGACCCATCCTCAACAAAGACTACCACAACACATTACCACTCAAGTAAACTCACTCAGAAAATTTTGATCAAAACCCAACTTCCACAGTGGTGAAAGGATTAAAAATGTTCACTAGATTTTCAAAAAATTCGACACCCAAAATTATACCAGGCTTATCACTACTCTCAATTAATGTGAATGGCTTAAATTGCCCTGTAAAGAGGCACAGGTTGGCTGATTGGATACAAAATCTCAGGCCAGATATCTGCTGCATGCAAGAACCTCATCTTACCTTAAAAGATAAATATAGACTTCGGGTGAATGGATGGTCATATATAATTCAGGCAAATGGCAACCAGAAAAAAGCAGGTGTTACCATTTTATTCACAGATACAACAGGCTTTAAACCAACAAAAGTGAGGAAAGGTAAGAATGGTCACTTCATATTTGTTAAGGGAAACAGCCAACATGATGAGATTTCAATTATTAATATTTATGCACCCAACCAAAATGCACCTCAATTTATAATAGAGACTCTAACTGAAATGAGCAACTTGATTATCTCCAGCACTATAATACCCAGAGATTTTAACACCTCTTTGGCTGGGTTGGATAGATCCTCCAATAAGAAACTAAGCAAAGAAATTTTAGACTTAAAATTAACCATTCAACAACTGGATTTAACAGACATACACAAAATATTTCATCCTAACAAAACTGAATACACATTCTTCTCATCAGCCCATGGAACATACTCCAAAATCGATCACATCTTAGGTCACAAGGCCAACCTCAGTAAATTTCAAAAAAATAGAAATTATTCCTTGTATCTTCTTGAAACATCATGGAATAAAAGTTGAACTCAGTAACAACATGAATCTCCAAACTCACACAAAGATATGGAAACTAAATAATCTCATGTTCAATGATAGCTGGGTTATTGATGAGATTAAGAAAGAAATTACCAAATTTTTGGAGCAAAATGATAATGAAGACATGAACTACTAGAACCTCTAGGATACTACAAAGGCAGTCCTAAGAGGGAAATTTATAGCATTGTAAGCCTTCCTCAAGAGAATGAAAAGAGAGGAAATCAACAACTTAATGGGACAGCTCAAGCAACTGGAAAAGAAAGAACATTCCAACCCCAAACCCAGCAGAAGAAAAAACAAAACAAAACAAAATTAGAGCAGAATTAAATGAAATTGAAAACAAAAAGATTATACAACAGATCAATGAATCAAAAAGTTGGTTTTTTGAAAAGTTCAATAAAAGAGATAGTCCTTTGGCTAACCTAACCAGAAATAAAAGAGTAAAATATCTAATTTCATCCATCAGAAATGACAGAGATGAGATAACCACATACTTTGCAGAAATTCAAAAATACTTAATGAACATTACAAAAAACTCTATTCTCAGAAATACAAAAATCGGAAGGAAACTGACCAACACTTGGAATCACGCCATCTTTTTAGACTTAGCCAGAATGAAGTGGAAACATTGAACAGACCTATATCAAGTTCTGAAATAGTATCAACTATACAAAATTTCCCTAAAAAGAAAAGCCCAGGGCCAGATGGCTTTACATCAGAATTCTACCAAACCTTTAAAGAAGAACTAGTTGCCTATATTACTCAACCTGTTCCAAAATATAGAAAATGAAGGAATACTACCCAACACATTCTATGAAGCAAACATCACCTCGATCCCCAAACCAGGAAAAGACCCAACAAGAAAAGAAAATTATAGACCAATATCGCTAGTGAATATTGATGCCAAAATATTCAACAAGATCCTAACAAACAGAATGCAGCAACACGTCAAACAAATTATATACCATGATTAAGTGTATAATTTTGTCTCAAGGCCGGTTCAATATACATAAATCTATAAATATAATACATCGCATAAACAAATTAAAAACAAAGACCACATGATCCTTTCAATTGATGCAGAAAAAGCTTTTGACAATATCCAGCATCCTTTTATGATCAGAACACTTAAAAAAATGGGTATAGAAGGGACCTCACATAAACCTCACCTAAACAAATTAAAAAACAAAGACCACATGATCCTCTCAATTTACAAATGCAAAAATTTAGCTTAAATAAATTCAATACTGATAGTGACCCTTTGCAATCTAAGACAAATCCTTTCTGGGAGTACACTTAAACCTGATCCCAAAGAACTTCCATAGATAAAGTTCTGATGAAAATAGAGTTCAATATAAAATCTCAAAATACATAAGGACCAAGCCAACAGAATCAAAATCATTACAAATAACAAAGTAAATAATCAGACCTGCAAAGGCAGCAGACCTCAGAGTTAGTACTTACACAGTTCATGGAATTGTTGAGGAAGATTCTTTCTCTTGTTTCTCAATGAAAGGTAACCAGACCTTTTTTTTCATATACCTTGTCTTTTATTTACTTTCATATCTCTTATTACATAAATTATTTCACAGAAGACTAAAAGGAAAAACATTATCTCTAAATGTACTATCCACACATATCTCATTTATCCAATTTATGTATAAATCAAATCAAAAGAGACTTCAAGGCAATGTGCCTGTTATCTATTTATCCTCTACATAAAATATATGTAGAAACATATTAACAATGAATGGTTGATTAGTGAAAATGTTCATAATCAGTTTCTCTTTTATACATTTCGGTGCTTTCTAGCATCATGTACAATGAAACAACAACGAAAAAATGCAGCTATTGATAATGGAATGGGTGTCAATAAACCCAAGTTCATGCTGACAAAAATAGCAGTAGAATAAAACATAAAGAAAACATAAATTGACTAAAGTTCATAGACGTTGCAGACCTATATACCACAATCACAAATTAAGTTGATTATTACTGATAAAAATAAGAAAAAAATAATAATGCCATGAGAAAGAGTCAATATATGAAGTACTCACAAAGGCTTTTAGAAAAACCATCAGAAATCACAAGATAAGAAGAAAACAAAGGAACAATTCCCCCAAAGTATATGCTATTAGTTAAAAATCCTCTAAAACCTCCTTATACACAAGTAATCAAATATATGAGAATTCAAGATATTTTTGCAATTAAAGTAACAACATTAAGTATAGTAACCTTGCTTAATTTTATGATTGAAATATTTGGTTATTTTTTCACCATTAAAGTGTTAGTTTACTATTTCCTCAAAGATATGCATCAATTCTGCAAAGAATTGATCAAGTTTTAGTAAAGTTTCACTTAAAATACAATTTAAATGCAGTTTTCTGTATGTATTCAGTTGCTTCCATGCCCTGGCCCCTTTCTTGCCTCAGGATTTGCACATGCAGCTTTCCCTCTGTGTGTATCCTCCCTACTCTGCCACCTTACTCCTATGCAGAGTTCAGATTTTACACAACACCATCTTCACCTCAGAGACACCCTCTCTACTCCTAGGGACCAGGTCAAGTCACTGATGAGCATCTACTAGTTTTTCTCTCCCACTATGACACATCTAATAGTTTGGGTAATTTTTTGCTTATTATTTGTGTTTCTACTAGAATATATTATTCATTAAATGGTGCATTGTTCAGGACTATATCCTCAAAATCTAGCAGAGTTAGCATAGAAAAAAAATTACTTGAATGAATAAATAGTATTCTTGCTCTACCATACTCATGTTTGCTTATTTTTTAGTAGAAAAGCAATGTAAATATAATCAATATGATGAATATTAAGTATGTATGTATATACCTGAAACATAGCTATTATACATCTTCAAAATGGAAAAAGCCCAAGTGCCCATAGATCCACGAATGGATTAATAAATTGTGGTATATGTACACCATGGAATATTATGCAGCCTTAAAGAAAGATGGAGACTTTACCTCTTCCATGTTTACATGGATGGAGTTGGAACATATTCTTCTTAGTAAAGTATCTCAAGAATGGAAGAAAAGTATCCAATGTATTCATCCCTACTATGAAACTAATTTATGGCTTTCACATGAAAGCTATAACCCAGTTATAACCTAAGAATATGGGGAAGGGGGCGAGGGAGGGGAGGGAGGGGGGTGATTGGTAGGGTTACACCTATGGTGCATCTTACAAGGGTACATGTGAAACTTAGTAAATGTAGAATGTAAATGTCTTAACACAATAACTAAGAAAATGCCAGGAAGGCTATGTTAACCAGTGTGGTGAAAATGTGTCAAACAGTCTATAAAACCGGTGTATGGTGCCCCATTATTGCATTAATGTACACAGCTATGATTTAATAATAATAAAAAAAATTAAACAAATTCACCCTTCCTCCTGGGATTCCTGTAGACTTGCTCTAGGCAGTATCATATATGGCAAACTGATATTTATTTGGTTATCTGTGAAGTATCCTGAGCTACTTATATATATACAAAGTGGTCAAGGTAGCAGCAGTGGGTTCCAATACCTCAGCATTTTAAATCATGGGATGGTATTTTGAGAATCTGCTATAATCATTGGCCCCACAAAACACATAGCCACATTTTATTAGTGTTATTATACACATGCTTAACAACAAAGTTCAGAAGCTTTGTTGAGAAAGTTAATTTCACCTGGAAGGCACTGGGAGGGAGCAGCAGGAAGTTCTTGTCTCCTGATCTCCTGAAAAGATTGTTGCTGACATTTCCTGTATTTGCCAAGCAGTTTCCATGTTGACGAGGCAGAGCCCAAACATGGGAGTTGTGCAGAACCTCATGCTTCACCCCAGACCCTCTGAATCCGCATTTTCAGTCTTCCAAGACCCTCCTAACAGGTCTCTGTTCCCACTGATATCTGAACAGTATTTCTGCCAGGTGTGCCATTAGTCCCAGGGGAGCTCTCACAGATCTTGTACCACATCATATACAATACCACCTTAGACATTTGACATAAGAGATGATTGGATGAAAGAAAACACTGGAACACATGTTTAAAAAAATGTATTGTTCATCTGAAATTCAAATTTAAGTGGAGGTCCTGATTTCACCAGGCAACTCTGTCTGGGATACACACGCTGACTTTGTTACTAGTATTGTAGACATTGCACGATCAAACTCCCTTGGGTTTGATTGTGTGTCACTGAGACCAGCCTTTCCATTCACCGGTCTCTGTCCCATACAACTCTGCACAGTCAGATTTATCAAAATAAAATATATTAAGTAAATACATCTAATATGTATAAAAAATAAAGAAAATATTAAAATATGAGTAGAAAATTTAATACTACATTATCAAAGGAAACAACAAAGCAGGCTTGACAAAGAAGACAAGGAGAACTTATAGAAATAAAAAATATAATTGAAATTTAAAATTCAATGGATAATTTTAATAATACATCAGGGATACACAATTATGGAATTAGTAAACTCATAAGGAGTCTAAAAGAAAAGCCCAAAATATCTGATCTCCTGATGGTACAATTTTCATAGCAAAAACAAAATTAAAAACATTTATTTTTAAAAACCCAGATTTCACGTGGGGTTGTAGCTAATTCATGCAACTCACATGCTCTGAAAAGCTCAAGCTAAGATTTGAGTTTACAGAAACATACACAGAAGAGGGAAAAAAAAAAAAAAAAACTAAGATAGAGCCACAATAAAATTTCTAAGCATTAACTCATACAAATGAAAGACATCAATCCACATATTCAAACAGCTTCAAAATTCCTAAGTTATATAAATGAAAAGAAATTCTCACCTACTCTCACTACAGTGAAACTGCAGAACATCAATGATAAAGAAAGAAATTTCACAAGAATTAAAAAGTCAAATTATTTTCCAGTGAGTGAATAATAAGCTGATAGTTGACTCAGTCAAAGCTAGAATTTAATGAAATTATATATTCAATGTGTGAGAAAAGTATCTGTGAACAATGAATTCTACCCATAAAAATGTCTTTTGAGAACAATACAATATGAAGACTTTTCCAAAAAAACATGACAGAATTTCTTAGCACACAAGAAATAAAGAGAAACTTTCTTGGCTAGCTAACAATAACTAGAAAAAAATTAAGAAATATCATTTTCAATAGTGAAATACTATTGATTTTAATTTGTCCCAAATTATTGGGAATAAGATGGTGATGTCTGCTATTATCACTTATGTTCCTCATTGTACTGTTTGTCTAGGTCAGCACAGTAAGATAAGACAAAGAAATCAGAGTGTGTGTACTGGAAATTAGAAAATAAAACTTTCCTTTATTATCAGCATATTATTGCCTAGAGCTTCATCCTAGGAAAATTAATAAATATATTATTAGAATTGATTAGGAGAAAAATGTAGGAAACTTTTGAAATACAAATATTACTAGCATACAAAAAACAATTACACTTTTATATACCAGCCACAAATTTAGAAAGCCAAAATTTTTTACGTGTGATTTAACATTTTATAAAAATACATTAAGTCTGAAATAAATATAATAAAAATTATAAAACATTAAAAATTAGAGAAAACTTTAATCTTCATAGATTGGAAGATTTGACATCTTTATCATAGTTTATCAATAACATTTATCAATAAAATTTATTCAAACATACTAGTTTATCAATAAAATTTAAAACAATTTTTAAATTGTCTTTAGAACTTGACAAGCTGATTAAAAATGGAAGGCTAAGCATTGCTAAGAGTCTTCTGAATAATAAGTTAGAGTATGTCTCCTACCAGATTTCAAGAACTATTTTCAATTAAGACAGTGTGGTATTGCCGCAGAGACAGAAAAATAGTCCAAACAAAATGGTCTAGAAAAAGCTCATGGATACAAAGAAACTTGGTTTATGACAAAGGTGACATTTTAGATTAATAGTAAAAGGAATTTACAACAAATAATGTTGGGGTAATAACAACCAATAATGTTGATTATTCATATGGAAAAAAAGAAATAAAACTGTATTTTTCCTTCACATCTTTCATAAAAAATGTCAATCCAGTGGTGTTAGGGACCCACGTATGGAAAGAAAGATTACAAAACTTTTATAAGATAAGAGAATATTTTTATAAAGTCTGTGATGGAAGAACTTTTGTAATCTAGATACAAAAGCCCAGACAAGGTAAGATTGAAACTAGACTATGTTCAAATTAAGCAATATTGTTAAAAAATAAACACTATCCAGAAAAGAAGAGACAATGTTTTCAACATATATCAAAAAAGACTAGGACCCAGAATTTCCAGAAACCATTATTAATAACTAAGAAAACACTGAATAAAAAATGGGTAGAAAAATTGAACAGATGCTTTACAAAAGAAGAAATTCAAAGAGATAAACAAATGAAAAATTATTAATTGTATTTGTTTTCAGGGAAACGTAGATTAAAACTACAATAAGGTAGCATCATACACCCACTAAATGGGCAAAACATTTAAAAGTCTGACAATACCAAATGTTGGCAAGCATGTGATGAAAGCATAATATTGATACAGGTATAAAATGCTAGTAGTTGTGTAGGTTGGCAAACTACGTGGGGAAAACATTTTGAAATTATCTAGTATGTTTGAATAAATACATTTTTTGTGACTGACAAATTTCGTTTGTAGGTTAAATCTAAAGAAAGGCGTATACACACCAGAAAATCTAATTAAGAACATTCATAGTAGCACTGTTTGTAATAACAAGTATCCATTACAAATGTAATAGATAAATAAATCAGGATTTGATTTATTCCAGATAAATAAATAAATGTTGGAAAGCAATAAAAAGTCAATAAATTGTTCAATATATGTATCAATATATGTAATATATGCATATGCATCAATATATGTAATCCTCTGAAACCTAATATTGAGTGAAAATAGTCATTGAACATTCATAGTATTATTCTACTTATGTAAACTCAAAGGCAACATGTGAAATCAAAAAAAATGGGTTAATATGAGAAACATGTGGTTACAAAATACCAGGAAAGCTCATGGGCAGTGGGCACTTGTTCGTGTCCAGCAAAAAATATCTTGCTCTGCAAGCCCTTATGTTACTCTTACTTTGTCAAGCTCACTTTCTCTTTCTCAATAAACTTTGTTCCGTACTTGCCTAAAAAAAAATTAATAATACTAAGAAAAGCAAAGAAACAATCGACAATTTTGAAGTGGTGTTTTAATGGAATGGATTTGGAAGGAGGAGCACAGATTCAAAGTGACAGTGCTCCTTTTGGTAGCTGTGGGATGCATACGTAAGCATTCCTTGAGTTTTGATTATTAGGACATTAACTATATTTTATAGATATTTCTTAGAATCTACTCAATATTTTATTTTAAAAGCATTAATATAAAGTGAATGGCTTTATTAATCCTCCCATATTTAGCACAATGGACTGTGAAGGTAATGTTGTGTGACTCCAGCATAGAATCAGAGACTGGAGTAGACGTGGCAATGCATCAATTTGCACCAGAGCGAACGTGAGAAAGCGCTTCAACAAACGCACAGAGTCAGTCTCCATTGGGGCTGTCACTGAATTCCACCCTTGCTTGTGCTCAGTAGATGATGAACTAGGTTCCAAAGATTGCCCAAAAAGTCTACAGAATGATGAAATATTTATTAGCATATATGTTAATTCAACAAACTTACAGTGTGCACCTGTTATTTGAAAGGCAATATATCTGGTGCTATAGGATATACAAAAAAAACTACAGAAGATAGTCAGACTTTTTCCACCCGACACTTGGAACTTTGAAATAACCTCCCAGTTTCTCTCCCTCTCTCTAGCAGACCCCAAACCATCTTCCATGAGGCTGGCAAACTCTTCTCTTTTTTTTTGTTATTCTATGAGAATCATGGAGGGTACAAAAAATTAGGTTATGCTGATTGCATTTGTTAGGTATAGCCCCTCTTATTATAAAGGGTGTCCTGGCCCCAGGAGGTGTGCCATATACCATGACCCCCACACCCCCTCCTCCCCCTCCCTGCTCCTTCCTTCCCTTACTCCCTCCCCGTGTTAGATCATCTACTGCCTTCACCAAATCCTTATTTCTAATGTACAGAGGCTAAGAAAATATAGGCACTCTCCGAATTACACACATCTGACTGACTTACCCTTGCACTTATGTAATGAAGGCTGTCATGGGTAATAAGTAAATGTATCTGTTGCAATTTACATACAAATTCAACTTAAGAACAAAACTACAGAACCTATCTCATTTGTAATGCAGGGATTGCCTGTATCATGACAAAAGTTTTATTTACATTTATTTATTTATTTATTTATTGAGACAGTCTCACTCTGCATGCTGGGTAGAGTGCCATGGCATCTCAGCTCACTGCAATCTCAAACTCTTGGACTCAACATATCCTCTTGCCTCAGCCTCCCAAGTAGCAGGGACTACAGGCTCCCATCACGTTGTCCAGCTAGTTTTTCTATTTTTGATAGAAACAACTCTCACTCTTGCTCAGGCTGGTCTCAAACACCTGAGCTCAAGAGATCCACACCTTCCTTGGCCACCCAGAGTGCTAAGATTACAGGCATGAGCCTACCCATGACAAAAATTTTTAATTTCTCTTGTTACTCTTTTTTTGCAAGTTTCTGATGGCTCCCCATCACATTCAGAGGCCATCAATTTAAATGCCTGCCAGGGCCAGGCTGCTGATTTGATGAGTGAATCTCACCAAGGAATCAAAAAAAAGAAAACACAGAGAGTGGAACCCTGCCTAAAGAAGTACATGTTGTTCCCGTAAAGTATCACCTCACAGGAATGGGGAGTCAGTGTTGCCTTTTCTTATACAAAGAATGAAATCTGGATTTGTTTTATTAAAGCCCTCTGACTATTGAAATGATGCCAAAAAATTCATTTTCCAAAACACAAAAATCCCTGCTGACCTACAGCATCAATTTCAAACTCCTCAACAAATCTCACAAGGCTCTTCAAATTCCGTTCCCAAATTGACTTCCTTGGGTCTCCTCCCATCTTCCACGTTCTGTGTTCACCCTTCCGGAACATACCGTGTTCTCTCATGGCTCCGAGATGCACATTTACATTATGACTCAGTCACCTGTCCAGGTCTTCTCACATCCAAGACTGACCTCACAACCACCTTCACTCAGACGTCTGCCCTAACACCTACAGCAAACTCGGCCAGGGTTTCCTTATCTGTCTCCTTTTCTTTGTTCATATACATACAGGCTGTCCCTGACTTTCATATTTTCAGCTTCTGCACAGCCAACACTTTCATGCATTATACATCGACACTCCAAAGTGCCT
This sequence comes from Loris lydekkerianus, assembly GCA_963574355.1. Lineage (NCBI taxonomy): Eukaryota > Metazoa > Chordata > Mammalia > Primates > Lorisidae > Loris > Loris lydekkerianus. Next base: position 26,931 of record CAUYPK010041869.1, read on the forward strand.
TTTGTATGCCAAATCCAGACTTTCATACATCAGCAGATCAACGAACATTTTGCACTAATGTGTGGCAGCACCACCTGGCAGCCAAGAGTTCTGTTTGGGCAGTCATGCCATCTTTGTCTAGAAGAGCAGGCTTTATATAATTATTTGAATATTTTTTGCTCTTTGCCCTTATTATTTTGCCAAAAGGAATGGAAAATGAACATTGAAAATGCTGATAATAGTGATAAAAATCATAGGTCTCATAAGCTTAATACAGTTGAAACAAAGATGAAATCATTAGGCATTCCCATCAGGGCACATCTTTAACCCCAATCAGGCTCTTATTAGATTTAAACCCAGTCAACTGCGGTTCAATTATGAAGGGGAAAAAAATAGGATTAAAGACCCCGTATAAAATGCTGGAAATAAATTTGTTGAAGAGTGTGTGTAAATGGCAAGGTATAATTAGAGATCATATCATGTATTTTAGCTCTCAAGAGAAAAAAAAAGACTCTGTGTGGCATGTAAGCCTACTTTTTTTTTACTTTAACATTATGTGTTTAAGGGATGCACTCTGTATAAATCAGCAGATACTTTGTGAGCGGTTTCACTGGGAATCCTGGTGCTTTTTATTAGATCCTTAACCTTGGGGTATCCTGGATCCCTTGCTCTCTCATTTGCTCACACATTTGCACACCATGGGGTTGATAAAGAATCTATCCTCGATTCACCCTCCACTTGAAAGCCACCAACTCCAAGGTGGATATCTTCTGCTGCAGTATAGCTTGTGCCACCAACAGAGTTGGGATGGTCAAATTTGGGCAAACATGAAACAGACAAATCCTCAGGTTTTGAGGACTGGGAGAAAGTTCTAATGACTCCTGAGTATCTAACTATATGTTAGGTAAAATGTGTATGTCATTTTATGCTCATAAAAACTTGCTCAAGAACCATAGAACAGATGAGGGAAATGTAGTCAAAGAGTTTAAATAACTTACGCAAGGTCACAGACTCACAGGAGTAGCCAAGCTGCCACTGAACCCCATGGTGTCTGCCTCCAAAGCTTATCCTCTGTCAAGACATGCTGCTTTCACACATCCAGCACGGTGAATACTTGTCAAGGTTATTATCAAATGGTCAACAGCTGTATGTTGTGCCGGTCTCTCCTTTAAACCTATTCCTCTGCCTTTGATCTTTTAAATTTCTTTTTCAGAAAGTTCTCAAGCAGTCATTACAAGAATGGTTTGTTTGAAGGAGTCACAAAGAAACAACTTGTTCCTCACCCAAGGAGCAGTGATGTATTTTTAGATGGCTCACCCCTGTATCCCTAGCACTCTGGGAGGCCGACATGGATGGATTGCTTGAGCTCACAATTTCGAGACCAGCTTGAGCAAGACCAAGACACCAACCTGCTCTTAAAAAAAAAAAAAAAGAAAGAAAAGAACTAGCCAGGCATTGTGGTGGGTGGGTGCCTGTAGTCCCAAGCTACTATAGGGAGGCTGAGACAAGAGAATCACTTAAACTCAAAAGTTTGAGGTTGCTGTGAGCTAAGATGCCACGGCACTCTATCAAGGGTAACAAAGTAAGAATCTGTCTAAAAATAAATAAATAAATAAATAAATAAATAAATAAATAAATAAAAATTAAAAATGTTAGTTGTTTTATACAGATCACTTACAGCCAAAGTTTTCTGAAATAAATTCCTTTTGTTCTTTCCAGGAGTGAACTTCTTTCTGTATGCAACTTCTCACAGTTCTTCCACTCAAAGAGATTTTGAAATTTCAATAAAACAATATACATGAAAGTAACAAATAGTGTCTCCATGAGGAAAATCTAACACAAACTCCTGTGTGGTGATGTGCCATCAGAGGCCATGGCATCGCAGCTATTTCAAATTATCTGTATTCTCTAAATTAATGCTCAGTACTTGAGTGAATACCTGGGCACTATTCCCCTGGATTTCCTGCTCCTTCACCTCTTTTTCTCCTTAAGGCATCACAGTTAGTGCCAACAAATCTGATAAATCTGCGGGTGTTTTAAAAGTTTCCAACATCTACCTGCCCAAGCTTGTTTTCCTTGATCTCTCTGTGGTTTTAATGTGCACAGGGTCCCACTCTATTCTTATTTCACACTCTAACTGTTCTGAAATAAACACGTTGAGAAGCTGTGAAGACTCTGCAGCTGGCTGCCCACGTTTACCCATTCATCCATGTGTGCTTCCACCAGCTGGACCCCGTCCTCAGCCATCCAGCACCCCTCCCAGACACCCCCTCACAGGACCCTGTCCTCAGCCATCCAGCACCCCTCCCAGACACCCTCTCACAGGACCCCGTCCTCAGCCATCCAGCCATCCAGCACCCCTCTCACACACCCTCATGTTTTAACCTCTTCAGAGAGAAAATCACATGGAATCTTCCAGAAAATCATCTCATTGATGGCGACTAAAACACCCTCCACCTTGGGTGACTGAGCCATGAGTAACTACTGCAGGGTAAAAAGCCCCACTTCTCATGGCAAGGCAGATTCTGCGATGCCGTTTATGCTCAGAGCTGTCCTGCCAGCCAGGCTGAGGACAGGTAGCTGACACCAGGTCTCTGCTCACCCTTTTCCTTCCCCTGCCCTCCTTCCTTACGCAGACATGGGTTTCTGCTGATCACATACTTTTGTGGTCTGTTTTGCGCTGCTCTACCAGAATATCAAACCAAGTTATTTACCAAAAACAAAAAAGTTATTTTCTCACCGTCCTAGAGGGTTGAAATAGTTCCAATTACATAGCCAGACTTGGTGTCTGAGAGGGACTCAGTCTCTGCTTCTAAGATGGTGCCTTGAGTGTTGTATCCTGTGCAGGGGAAGAGCAGAGGAGTGCAGAGAGTGCAAATACAGGCTATTCGTGCTATACGTGTATTTATTTAGCAAGGAATTATTGTGTATTTATTCTGGGCTGATACCTCGTCATTCATGGGTGTAGGGGTATCATTTTTGGTGGCAAAAGATGGCCAAACTTTCCCCTATATAATAGCACTAACATAACTCAAGAGGGAAAACCTCTATGGCCTGATCACCTCTCAGAGGTCCCACCTTTCACTACTGTTACAATGGCAATTAAATTTCAACCTAAGTTTTGGAGTGGACAAGCATTCCAACCCAGACTGCCTTTTCTAGCTTTAGTCATTGTCTTAGTTGAAGCTCTACTTCTAGGGAACCTGATTCAAGAAAATGCCTAAAACCAGAACAGAGTATGGGTCACTCTTTTTCCTAGAATCAGTGGTCATAACCCAGTATATGCGACTCCAAAATTCTGGACTACAAATGTTTCTCCTAAAATCTGGCATTTGTTTTCTATACAAATGGACCCAAAGGACCCAAAAGTAGACGTTGCCAACAATCTCTGTAATTTCAGAATCATTGCCTGTCCACTGCTTCATGGGCTGGCCAAAGTTCCAGTCTGCATGCTGCTCCCATGGGACAGAAGGAAACCAGTAGTGCTGCCAACATGGGGATTCAGGGCTTTGGAACTAGTAGGCAAATGGGAGAGAGGCAAGGACCTGTCTCTCAAGGGGGAAAGGCTCAGGAGCAAAAGGTCAACCTGAGTAAGTCATCTACACAAAGATAAGGGTGAATTCCAAGCAAAGACTTTATGATTGGATCAAGAGATGGATCCTGGAGATTTGGAAGGTGAATTCACAGCTAACCTTGGTACAGTTTCGCCCTGACACATACTACACACACCCATGGCATTGGGATAAGAACGGACTTTTATAAGTAGGGGGTGAAACTTTATCTGTGTTCTTAGAGATCTATTTACTGGTTCTCTTCTGACTTCCAAAATGCACTTCTGGAAACTGTTCCTGGCTTAACCATTCCTCTGTCATTAACCCTAAAGCCTGTGACCCAGGCCTTCCTTCACCCAGGTTCCTACAGGTAAGCCTCTCATAGGCTTGTCTTCTGAGTATCTGATCTCCACCGTGTACACACAACCACACAGATGCTGGGTTCCCTGTCATCCTGACCTCCTCTGTACACAAACCCTGTCATCCCTACCTCCTCTGTACACAAACCACACAGATGCCGGGTTCCCTGTCATCCTGACCTCCTCCGTGTACACACAACCACACAGATGCTGGGTTCCCTGCTGTTGTGACCTCCTCTGTGTACACACAAATACACAGATGCTGGGTTCCCTGTCATCCTGACATCCTCTGTGTACACACAACCACACAGATGCTGGGTTCCCTGTCATCCCAACCTCCTCTGTGTACACACAACCACACAGATGTTGGGTTCCCTGCCGTCGTGACCTCCTCTGTGTACACACAACCACACAGATGCTGGGTTCCCTGTCATCCTGACATTCTCTGTGTACACACACCCACACAGATGCTGGGTTCCCTGTCATCCCGACCTCCTCTGTGTACACACAACCACACAGATGCTGGATTCCCTGTCATCCTGACCTCCTCTGTGTATAGAAACCACACAGATGCTAGGTTCAATGTCATCCTGACCTCCTCTGTGTACACACAGCCACACAGATGCTGGGTTCCCTGTCATTCTGACCTCATCTGTGTACACACAACCACACAGATGCTGGGTTCCCTGCCGTCCCGACCTCCTCTGTGTACACACAACCACACAGATGCTGGGTTCCCTGTCATCCTGACCTCCTCTGTGTATAGAAACCACACAGATGCTAGGTTCCCTGTCATCCTGACCTCCTCTGTGTACACACAGCCACACAGAGGCTGGGTTCCCTGTCGTCCTGACCTCCTCTTTGCACACACAACCACACAGATGCTGGGTTCCCTGTCTTCCCGACATCCTCTGTGTACACACAGCCACACAGATGCTGGGTTCCCGGTAGTCCTAACCTCCTCTGTGTACACACAACCACACAGATGCTGGGTTCCCTGTTCTACTGACCTCCTCTTTGTTAATACAACCACACAGTTGCTGGGTTCCCTGTCATCCTGACCTCCTCTGTGTACACACAACCACACAGATACTGGGTTCCCTGTCATCCTGACCTTCTCTGTGTATACTCAACCACACAGATGCTGGGGTCCTGTTGTTCTGTGTGCCCAAATTTTTTAAAGCCACTTTATTTTATTTCTACACAAGAAATACTATGATACTTTGAAACATTAATCTTAAATAATTTACATTCATTTTAACAATTTAACTTCTATAGGTTTCTAATTATGTGCCTCTTCCCCTCTTCCCAAATGTATTAAATGCTCCTAGAATAGCCATATTAGTATCCCCTTAAGTCCTAGTATTTTGCCAGAGCAATATCCTTTACAAATTTTTAGAATGAATGAATAGTATGTATTTATTTAGCAAGGAGTTATTGTGTAATCTATTATGTGCTGAGACCTCCTCACTCACGGGTGTAGGTGTATCATTTTGAATAATATAAACAAAAGTCTTCTCATGACAGTTTACATCCCCTTAGGAAAAATGATCAATTAAAAAAAGCACACAGTAATTAAGTTATGTAAGAAAATACAAGAGGGAGGTGTGATGGAAATCATTACCATGGGCTCCTTCGGTTACAGTGGCTGGAGGAAACTGTGGTAAAAAGTAATATTTAGGCTTAGAAATAAACCAGAAGGAGGAAAGGCATTCTTGGAGGAAGCAGCAGCAAGCATGCGGTTCCTGTGGGAGGGAACAGAAAAAAGCTGGTTAAAGCATCAGAAGGAAGGAGGGTGCCACGTTCTACCATTTGCAAAGTCAAAGGCGGGCACAGGCAGGTCGGGCTGATCACTGAGCTGAAGATTCAGCCATGTGCAAGAACCAGCGGCATGATTTGCAAGTCTCATGAGAAAGGGAAATATGGAGCCTCTTTGTTTAAAAGATCTTGGAGGAAAGGCAGTTAACCGTACTAAAATACAACCCATTTTTCTTTCTTTTTCAATTTCACTTTTAACCCGTCGTGATGTTCCTTATTTGGTATTTAGTATCTCTCTCCTGTGGGCGTGAAAATACTTGCTAGGCCGGGGACACATGGGGGTGGCCTCTGACATGTTCCGTATTGGAACACCGTGGGGTGTGAGTGCCCAATCCTTCATTTTCTCACGTCCCCGGTCCCCTCAAGGACTGAGATGATGTGAATTCTATTACACAAAAAGATGGTTAATATCATTTTCAGGTTGTAGTCAAGGTGAGGTCTTAATTAGTCAGACACAAAATAAAAGCACTCACACCGGGATAAACAAGGTATAATGAAACTAAAATAATCATTTAGTTTATTCTTCCTCTTAAAGGAAATACTGTATCAATCTGAGATTTAAAGACAGTCAAAAGAGAGCTGATGAATTCTTCCTATTCTTTTTATTTTCTTCTTACCAAATTCCTAATTAAATTTCAAGATCTCTTCTTAAACCAGAATTTTTTCATTCAAATTTAATGTGTACCCACCTCGTGCCAGGCACACACCTGCATACATCAACTTCAAAACTGAGCTGCAAATCACTTTGGACCCGAAACTTGTCTTTTTACACAGAACAGTCTTTTTACAATGTGGGTTCCATACTCCCCATGAACCATGACTTTTAAATTTTGCATTTTTATTGTCCCAAGCAGTGCTAATCTTAACCCTCCAAACCCCACAATAGAAGTATTCTTATTCCACATTAGGAGATGAGGCAACTGAAGACCAGAAGTCTTAGACGGTTGCTGGGGCTGCACAGTAGGAGACGGGGCTTGGCTTTGGGGCTGACCCACTGGGAAGCCCGAGTTTTCCAACACGCCATCCACCCTTCCCTCTCCTCCCTCGGTGAATTGCCATGCTTCTCATTTCCCCACATTCACAAGCATGGGAGTAATCAACAATTCAGAAATATCCATTTCCCCCCAAGAAAAGATGCCTATCTTATTTGTAGTTAGTTTTAGAAGAGCTATACTTCAAATTGCTCCAAATATCTACAAGAAATTTTGCATGCGATGTTAGTAAACAGCAGCACTTACACGTAGTATTGGCTATAAATGCCTCACTAAAGTAGACAAAAATCAAGCATGGAATCAGGCTGCTCAAAGAGATAAGTCCAAGACTTAATATTATCGACGACCTTATTTGCCAGGATCACATCTTCCACGAACTGTTGTCCGTATGTGTTTAGAAAGGTCTATAGATCAAGGCAGTGATTTTCTGAATACATCAAAAGTTTTACAGCATTCCCGAGACTCCACTGATTAACCCAGTAGGATATTAATTACAATCACATCTGCCATTCTTACTTTTTGTTCTTTTTCTTTAAATAGGAGGGGAGTAATTCAGACCTGTGTGTGTGATTAGGTGGAGTGACTAGTGCATGATGAGCTGGATTGAGATGCGTTTACGAAGCATCAGTTAAAATGAAACAGTTCACAAGAAAACATAACTTATCCTGGAGATCGGAATGCTTAAAGCAGGAGAAAGTTGTTTCTAAAAAGCCTGAACCTTAAATGAAACAGCATATGAAGTGGGTGAATGTGAAAGAATTTATAGCTTCATTGTTTCTTGAGAACAAAAGTATTTATAGTTTCTCTTTTTTGTGACTCATCACTGTGCTGTAAAATATTTGGGGTATTACTCATAATTACCAAAAAGGCATAGAATAGAATAATTGGACGCTAGGGCAGAGGACTAGGTGGCATTTTACTTGTGACATTCGTATGTGTAAGAAGTTGGATGTTTTGTCTACTTTTTGGCTGCCTTTCCTCTTCTGCTAAATGACCATCCCATGTAAACTACTGACACTGTGTGTACCTTAAATCTAAAACGATCAAAATGGGAAAAATTGAAACAAGGCATAAGGAGTGTGGGAAATACAGCATATTACAATATATTCCCCTTATATATGTTAAAAAATAAATAGGTAAGTTTGTGCTTACTATGCAGACACATGCGTTTTGTTAGAGAATTCCTTCCCTTTCAGCTGAGTTGTGGAAGGAAACAGGTATAACAAAAATGGGGAAAGTACAAATAACGGATGAGTGGGCTGACAGGATATAAATCCTCTAACCCAAAGCGTATTTTTTGCTTTTGCAAGTAAGACTGGGTGATTTTAAGCAATTAACTTGTTCGTAGAATACAGTGAATTTCAGAGCATTTTTTCTGGTCTTGTTCAGTAAGTAGTATACCACGCAGTTTATTTTTAACCTCTCATAACAATATTAGTCCTTCTTAAAGAAAATACTGATCAATAATGAGTTGCTGAAAACAATTTCAAGAATAGAGAAACAGAAGTATGTCAGAACATCACTGACGTCCTAGGAACACGGCTGTGTGACACCACTCACAAAAACACAGGATTTTTTGCCTTGTTATTTACTCTTGTTTATAATCACTATTGCATCTAATCAATTATATTTCTAATTTTTTTCTCTTAATGGTTTTTTAATTAAATTATAACTGTGTACATTAATGCATTTATGGAGTACAATGTGCTGATTTTATATACATTTGCAAGGCTTACATCAAACTGGTTAACATAGCCTTCACCTCAATTATTTTGTTAAGACAGTTATACTCTACTCATAAGAGATTGGACATGTACCCTTGCAATATGTTTTTGAGACAGGGTCTTGCTCTGTCACCCCAGCTAGACTGCAGTGGCATCATCATAGCTCGCTGCAAACTACTGGGTTCAAGTGATCTTCCAGCCTCAGCCTCCCAAGTAGCTGGGACTACCAGCTTGTGCCACCACGTCCAGATAATTTTTTCTGTTTTTACTAGAGATGGGGTCTTCCTCTTCCTCAGGCTGGTCTCAAGCTCCTGGCCTCAAGCAATCCTCCTGCCTCACCTTCCCAGAGTGCTAGGATTACAGACATGAGCCACCACACCTGGCCAATATTTCTAATATTTTACCAGTAAATTTTCCATCCTTCAGAAATAGGATATTTGGGAAAGTTCTTAGACTTCTTATTTATTCTAAAGGATGGGTTTACATTAATATACCCTTTCATCACAAGAAATGCTAGAGAAAGCTCATATGCAAATATTGTTAGATATTGCTATGGGCTCAGAATTGCGTTAAGGATGCATATTATATCAAGTCGTCTATAAAATAAGTATAACTGATTTCTTCCAAGGTACGGAACTATCACTGGATAATGACTTTATCTCAAGAATCTCAATTCTGAGTATTCCAAAGAAAATGAAAAAAAGTGAGGGGCATTGTTATCTATCTAAAAACTGTTGAAAAATTCTGGAGTAATAGAAGGTACGTGGTTCTAGAATAAAGCTGTGTGTGTTGGGAGGTGCAGGTCTCCATTTGACATCTTGACAGTTTGGGACAGGTAGCTGTTTGGTGTGTGGTGCTGTCCTGTGTATTGTAGGATGTTTATTACCACCCCTGGCCTTTACCCACTAGATGCCAGCAGTGCTAACACCACCCATTCCCCACCCCACCAATTTACGAAAATAAAAAAATGTATCCAGACATTGACAATCTCGCCTAGAGGACATTGAGAATTAGACATGCACATGATTTCAATGTTTCTGCTATTAACCCCATTGTCTCGTCTACAATCGACATCAGTACACATATTCAGCCTTTAATTTATGATATGGCAAACACGCTAGTTAGTAAGTAAAGTGATTCCTCACAAAAATCAAATTAAGGATATGGTCTTTTAATTCAAGCCTAATAGTCTCAAGATATCCACCATAAAATTGAAAGAGTAAAAGGTATTTAGAGCAAAGACATTTATCAGATTAAAGGACAACATCTAAAAACGAATTTTGGGTGGGCTTCTGGAATATGAAGTTTACTGGAAGCATCTAGATTTGAAGCTTACCCGTTTTGTAAAGCCACTGCACTGCCAAAGAAACCACAAGACTGGCTGAGAAATCATCTTTCTGCTCAAGACTTAAAACAACTCCGGCCTCCAGCCTTCCTAGAGAAGGAAGTGAGCCAAGAAAAAGGTGCTCTAGTTAAAGAGGGCACATTCCTCAGCATCCACTCCCAGGAGCCACTGAGAACAAAGGACAGAGAGTCAGAGCACAGTCATGACCTAATTGAGGAAACTCCCACCCACCCCTGCCCACACTCTCCCCACTCCCAAATGGGACCTTTGCCTTATCTATGCAACAGGACTTCAGATTTGCTGTGAACCAAGGAATGTGGACTGCCTCCAATTCTTCCCTTTTCCTAATTAGAGTATTCCACTGTTGGGTTTGGAGTGGAAGACAGACACAATTTGTCATTCAAATTCATAGGATGTTGGAAAAAATGATTCCGAGTTCCTGGACTTTAAGGTGGATTCAATGACTGAACAAATTTTAGATTAACTCCCTGGGGAGGAGGTGAGTTTGTTCTATGAATGGGATAAAAAAGAATAAGGGGATATTTTGTGACTGGAAGTTTATGGCAGAAACATTTAATTATCAAATATCCGTATGATTCTTTGCATGTCCCAGTCTCCCCTGTGTGTTCAGATTAGAATTATCTGACTCATTCTGGCCTGTGAGAGCTAAAAGCAGTAGGTGACATGAACCACTTCCAATCTGAGCCCATTTTGAGTACAATGACCCCTCTGGAATTCTCTTTTTCTGTTGGTGACCCCGTTGGAAACAATGTAGGAAGGAGACGGTGGAGGCACGAAATGGAATGAGCCAGGACCTCCGAGTCACTGCACGGAGAATCTCTGATACACTTCCGAGGCGCGGCTGTGTTAAGCCACTGACATTATGGGGTATACTGTAACAGCAGCACAGAAAAGCCTGTCCTCTCTGATACGGTTCTCTAACCAAGAGTTTCACCATCATCACAACCACAAATGGAGCTAGAAAATCTGCCACTGCTACAGGGCTTAGCTACAGAGCTGAAGATATATTAATATTTAGGGTTTCAAACAGAAATCTTTAGAATGTATGTTGCAAAGACATGGCAGAAAATGGCCCCAAAATAAAGATTTCCAGATGCCTTCACACTTGGTCTTCTCCCAAAAAGTGATATAACCAGTACGTTGCCTCTTAATACTGTATGCATTAGCAGGTAAAAAGGGATTCCATCACTTACACAGTATTTTGAAACCATAAGCTCCTCTCATTTCTGACCAAGCTGCCATATTTTTCTGCAACTGACCAAGAACCTCCTCTCCCCAGCCAGCCATCCTAACGGTACCACCCCTTCTGTGCTTCAACCAGAACCTTAGTTCTTCTGAGGGGTCTGATATTCAGGTCATAGCTTAAGAGTAAACTTCGATGCCAAATTAAATTTGCACTTCCAAATTTTCCAAATCTTTTGTCCCTATGCTACCTGTTCTTATAACCCACAAAAAATTCAGCCTAGTTGTATAATTTTTTTAAAAAATGGTCAAAAACAAACAAAAATACTTTAGCAATAGTAGGAAAATAACGAAAGGATGTTTACATACAATTTCGTTGCAGATAGATATTTATATAGATAGATATATATTATATAGTGTGTGTATGTGTATATATGTGTGTGTACGTATATATTCACATATATTCCCAATACGAATTTTTTTTTGTTTTTCTGAATTTATCTTTGTGCAGAAAAAAAATTGCACGGCAGCCTTCCCCACTGCTTTCAGGATAGCTACCTCTGTCCAGCTCCTGCCCTTTCACATTCAGCATGTTCAACATCCGTCTTTCCAACTCTTTCCCTTAATATTTTTGCTCATGTGAACCAGTCATCCTTCTCCCATTCATTTATCTGCAAAACTCAGAATCACGGAACTTTTCTTTCTCCCTCCTACAAGCCGTGGGTGCAAAGTGCTACAGAGCTGAGCCCATCAATGACGCTGATCTAATTCTTTTTCTCCATTCCCATTATCACCATTGTATTACTCAAAATCTATCTGTTTTTCCACTTGCCTACAGTTCCAAATCCTGTGACCTAAAATTTTTCCTAATAAACCCATATTGTTTTTTTAATTTTATATCTCATTTCTCCTCTACTTTTACCGTACTTTTCAGAAAATTGGATTGCTCGTCATTCCCTGTGCTCTTACAAACCGGTAATTTTGCTAGTTTCATTTCCTTTGGCCAAAATGTTCTCCCCATCACCTCACTAATAGGCACCCACTCATCAAAATTCATCTCACTGATGACATCGTTAGCCAAAGCATCCCTGATTCGTCCATTGGTGCTAAAGCCTCTGTTACGCACTAGCCACATTTTTATTTTTTGTTATGAAATTAGCTAAAAACATAGTTCTATTATATCTTTCAGTTATTTGAGGTATTGCTAATTTATAAGTTCTTTGATTGGAAAGGCTAATGTAAAATAAAAAAATAGATGGGAATAAATTGGTGTATAGAAATAGCATAACCAATATATTGTGTGCTGTACAGTAGACCCCCACTCATGGATGGGTGATACGATCCAAGATGTCCCAGAGGATGCCTAAAGACACAGATGGCATTACACCTGTGTGTACCATGTTGCTTCCTATATAAATATACCTATGATCAAGCTTAATATGTGAAGTAGGCACCATGAGAGGTTAAAAACAATAACTAATAGTAAAATAGAACAATTATAACAATATACACTAGTAAGAGTTATGTGAATGGGTTCTTGTTCTCTCTCAAAATAGCTCCTTGTACTGTAATCACCTACTTTTGCACCACAGGTGATCACAGTTACCTCAGGTGATTGAAATCATTGAAAGTAAAAGTGTACATAAGGAGGACCACTTTACTAAAGGATCTTTTTACTTCAACTCTATTACTTTCTTCTCCACCTTTACTGTGGATATTTGAAAATTCTCCTCCTTTTCGGAACACCATCCATGTGAAGGCCTACCACTCCCACCATTCTTTTTTATTATTATTTCAGATTAATATGAGGGTACAAATGATTGGGTTACATTGTTTGCATTTTGACTCTCACCTCCACCATTCTCATGCTGAGAACGTCATGTAAGATGCGATCTTAAGCTCGTTTTGCTTCTAAGTGCAGGCTGTGCGGCCCTGAGTAGCACTGTCCCAGACTCCCCCACTATTGATTGCCCAGCGTACTGCATCAACTCAATTCGGCACAATAGGGACCTACACAGAAAATGTATCTCCATGAATATTTTATCAAATTGATCTAAGCAAAATTCCAGAGAGACTCAAATTCCCATCTTGGTTTCTGCATATAAGCCAACTTTTATAAACATAGCTACGTATCATTTGTGTTGATAGAGATATAAAATCAACTCTCAAGGTGGATTGTTCACTCCATGGATTTCTCAAGACATTCACACGTCCCTTTGCCCAAAAGTAGGTCAGATTATGGAACAATGATGTTAAGGAAATGAATATGGGTCTAAGCATGATTGTGGAAATATCAGTGACCTTATGTCCAACTTGGCCTTGACCTACATTCAGGAAATCTCCCCCGAAAATGAGCTACTCCATTTCCCCCCATAAAAGGGGTTGCTAGAGTTTAAGCGTTAAGTATTTTCTACCTCTTCTCCTCTCCAGTGATACATCTACCAAGTCATAAAAAAAATAATTGAATAAAAAGGAAATATGGAATGCATGCATGTCCTTATAAACATACAACAGTGAAATGCTTGATGCACATATCTGAGCACTTACTTCAAGAGAAAGCAAATGAAATAAGGAGAATAACAAACAGTTCTTGTATTCTGTCTCCTCCTTGCGTGACCAACTGTCCTGGTTTGCTCTGGACTGAGGGGTTTCAATACCAACCAGGAAAGTCTGATTCATTCCCCCTACCTTTCATAGGTATAAATATGATAACCTCAGTCTTCTGCAAATTCCAAAATAGAGACATCACTTTACTTTTTATTTCCATAAATTATGGAAGGTAGATATGACCTGGTCTCCAGAATTCAAAACATTCATATTCAGTCTCAGCAGGTGTAAACTTTCTTTCCCAAAGAGTTTAAATTTCTGGGTCTCAGGAAATAAGACCATCAGGAAACTTGTCTTAAGGAATCAACTGCTCTCTTGTAGTTCAACTGTTTTAACTAAAAGAGATCTGTGGTTTCCCTATTTTGTACTCTCTGTTCCAACTCAATCACAAAATAAGAGAAAAATAGTCGTAGGGCAATAGATTTCTCAAACCTCAGACAGATTCATTTCTTAGCCGAACCATTCCATTTATATTTCTTGGCAGTAGTCATCAACAGTGAGAAAGCTAAAGAGACAACAAAAGGCAACTATATAAGACTTTTTCAGGAGCTTGTGAAGTGTTGAAAAGTATTTCTATTCACCCTACCTTCTTCCCCTGCTACCCTTATTTACCCTTCACCTTTGGGTCCTGTATCCCAAAGAAAAGGTTAGAGGCAGTTAAATCAGGTCAAGGTCCAATATCACCGGCTCATTAACCAAGAATCTAACTATTATTCTTCACTGTCCTCCATAGCACCAATGACGGGTAAGATTCCCAAAGCGGGGACAACCTAAGACAGGATATGGAGAGGCTGCATGGTGGATTACATTCATAGTATCCAAAGACGGGTAAGATCACTCTGCATTCAGTCAACCTAAGACAGGGACCAAACCATTGATGTTTG
>CAUYPK010041871.1:0-12606 GCA_963574355.1 Loris lydekkerianus
GTGCTTTCCCATTTTTTTTTATTTTTTTTTTTAATTCAATACCTGGAGCAGTTTTTTTTGATTTCGTGTTTTTTTTTTTTTTTTTTTTTTTTTTTTGAGACAGAGTCTCACTATTTTGCCCTGGGTACACAGCAACCTCAAACTCTTGGGCTTATGAGATTCTCTTGCCTCAGCCTCCCAAGTAGCTGTGCCTACAGGCACCTGCCACAATGCCTGGCTATTTTTTGTTGTAGTTGTCATTGTTGTTTAGCTGGCCCTGGGCTCCTATGAGGAACAGGAGCTCCCCAGGGCAATAGCATTTGGGTGGGGAGTAGGGTGGCCAGACACAAGCATGAATGCCCTCACAGTTACCAGGCACCCGATGGCCTCAGGTGGTGGGAAGCACTTGCAGGTGCTGCTCTCAGGAGGCCACAGGGTGGTTGGTGGTGGGGACATAGAGGCACCAGGTAGGTGGGTGTGTCATTCACAGAGTGAACTCTTCTGTGCTAATTGTCAGTGTCTCTCCCAGGGCTGCCATCTCCTACTCAGTATCTCAGGACCACATGAAGATGCCACCATGGCTTCTTATCTTCTCTGCTGTCAGTCTCCAGGCCTGGGGTGAGCTTTCTTTCATTGGCTCAGAAGTGCTTGTAGCAAGCAACAGATATCTGTTCTCAGGTTGAGTAACAGCTGAGTAACAGGGTTTGCAGCTTTGTAATATGGGGCAATGTCGTGGAGCCCAAATGTCCCTTCCAATCATTATCTGCCATTTTTTATGATCCTCAACAGGTTATTAAATTAGTTTGAGTTTTACTTGCTTCCAGGATGTAAGGACTTAGAACACGCTCATTTCTGCTCATTTCTTAGAGTTGCTTTGAAGATTGAGTTAGAAGTTTTCAATGTTCAAATAATAAGTGCAATATGTGATTTAATTATAATCCTATCATTATTATACCATTATGCATATAATTATATATAATAATGAATTTACTCCCAGTTGAAGTCAGGATTTGAGTCTACATTTGTAAATAAAAGCAATTTCTTGAGAGTAGCAATGCCCTTTTTCTACTTTAGGAAGATTTCTTATAGTTTCATACTTAGGATTAGACACACAACCAGTGGTTAATAAAAAGCTGCTGTTGAATTAAAATGGAAAAGGGTTGGTGATTCTTAGATACAGGGTGTGTTTTTCATGTTGTCAATCATGCATACACACTGTGCTAAAGGGATGGGGTAATACATCCCTCTCTCTGCCCTCTGCTACTTAGATAGCTAGTTTAAAGGGATTACTTGGAGTTAGTGTTAGAGAAACTCAAAGACCAGGCAATGTATAGTGTGGCCTTTCATTTTATGAAAGGGGAAACTGAGGCTCTGATGGGGAAGCAGTTTGCCCAGGTGAGGCAGCAAGTCACCTTTGACCATCACCTGGCTGTCCTGGTTCTTGCCTTGTACCTGTCCTGTCCAGATGTTCTTCCACTCTGAGGGTCCTGTGGTTCATTTGTAAGTTGTGCTCTCCAGCCCCCTGCACACCACTCCCCCTGAGACAGCTTCCTGTCCTTGGGAGTCTCTCCTGCTGCCCGGAACACCTCTGCCTCAGTCCTGAACATGAATTTTCTATTGATTGCACAGAAGGACAGAAACTCAGAACCATGGTGGAGACTCTAAGTGACTTTGAAACAGCTTGTATGTGGCAGTGATTTGAGCAAGTTCATCTGACACTTTTGGGGAGGCTGCAGTGTGAGGTTATGAACATAGGCTCAGGAGAAGAGGTCTGGTTGGAGTCCAAGTGCACTGCTTAACAGCTGTGCTGTGCTCAGCCGCTCCGAGGCCCAATGTCCCGGCCCATGGGGAGCAGATGCTTTGCTTATCTTGTAAAGTTGTTTTAATCCTTGATTCTGACAGCATCCTTGAACATGCTCTATAGATCACAGCTCTGGCACATGCCAGGTGGTGCTGGTGACAGTGCTACTGCTGCCAGTGGTCACTACTCCAAGGCCCTTGCTTCTGACCAGTACTGGTGGGGGTGAGGGCATGCTGGTGATGCCTAAAGATCCATACAGCCTCTTTAAAATATCTAGATTTTGAGGGCTGTCACAATAATCTGCATATTTCTGTTTCAAGAACATTACCTGGTACCAAGAGGTGCATATGACATATGTAAGTGTTAGCTTGAAAAATGACATCTTGGTACATGGCACTCTGATGGATACCCGTGGATTTGTTAATCTATCTGCAGGTGAGCCAGATTTAGGCCAAAGGTGAGGCTGCAGTACTCCTAGAATGGAGGGAGGATGTGGGTGTCGGAGGATGAAAGCCTCTTTGGGGCAGACATGGGAGGTAGAGGCAGGTTGAGGTCTGAGACACTTGTGGCTCTCCACTGTGTGCTTCCCACGGGATATGAGGGGGTCTGGGGAAGGCTGAGAGGCTGTGGATTGTGGGGTGAGATGTCTGGTTAATGCCTCTGAGTATGCCGGCCAACCAGTGCCCTTGCTTCTTTATGGGGAGTCTCCACAGTTCTCCTGGAATGAAACCCAAATCAGGGGCCTCTCTGAGAGGGTTATGGACCTGCTTGTCAGCACCTCTGAGAGGTTCAGGACCGAAAATGCGAGGTTATTCCGAGATATGAATGAAAGGAAGCGAGTCCAGGTTCTGTGGCCTTTATTCACTTGGGTGCGAGTAGGCTGAGTTGGAAAAAGATGTCAGTACGTGGGTTAAGGCGGGATGGGAATGTGAGAGTTGGGGGAGTAGGGATTGGTGCACTCATTCCTTCCTGGGCAGGACTTCTGTCCTGGACTGGCTGGTTCTATTTGCATGGGTCCCTACCTAAGTGGGACCGCTCCCTTCAGAGAGTCTGGTCCCGGCCTGGTTCTGAGGGGAGATGGGGCAAATGCTGAGAAGGGGGCTTGTCCTAAGGCATCCACTGAGGGCCTTCAGGGGAAGGCCACTCAGAACCCCGGGTTGGATGTGGGTGTCAGCAGTGGCAGCAGGGCATGTTTCTGGAGGGAAGTGTGAAGCAAGCCAGAGAGGAGCTGGGGACAGATTTGTCCCTGGGGAAAAGCAAAGAGAGGTCATCTGGGACTGAGGTGGCTGACTCCTCAGGCTGAGCCCAGCATCTCTCTGGTGGCTGTTGGGTCAGTGGGGCTGTGGGGATGAGGGGGCTGTGCAGGGCCAGGGCAAGAGAGGACTCGGTTGTGTGGACAGCCTTCCACGTGGATCATGGGTAGCCTGCTGCATGACATGGGTAGGGTGCACTCGTTCCTTCCTGGGCAGAACTTCTGGACTGGTTGTTTCTATTTGCGTGGGTCCCTACCTTTGGCACTGTCAATCTCATGGGGTCATGGGTAGTCTGCCGCGTGACATCCCTCGTATCCCCTGCAGGTGCCCCTGCTGTTGTCTCCCGCAAGGCATGGGGGGCGAGACCATTCACCTGCAGCACCCGGCTGACCCTGCCTGTGACCTACATCATCATGGAGCAGCTCGCGGGGATGGAGTGCCAGGAGCAGAGTGCTTGCAGTCAGATGCTGCGGGGCCTGCAGTCCCATTCTGTCTACACCAGAGGCTGGTGTGATGTGGCCTACAAGTAAGAGGTGGGCAGGTCCCCACGCCCACATGCAGACAATGTGGTCTACAAGAGGTAGGCAGCTCCCCATGCCCACATCCAGACAATGTGGCCTACAAGTAAGAGGTGGGCATGTCTACACACCCACATGCAGACAATGTGGCCTACAAGTAAGAGGTGGGCAGCTCCCCACGCCCACATCCAGACAGTGTGGCCTACAAGAGGTGGGCAGGTCCCCACACCCACATGCAGACAATGTGGCCTACAAGTAAGAGGTGGGCATGTCTACACGCCCACATCCAGACAATGTGGCCTACAAGTAAGAGGTGGGCATGTCTACATGCCCACATCCTGACAATGTGGCCTACAAGTAAGAGGTGGGCAGGTCCCCACGCCCACTTGCAGACAATGTGGCCTAAAAGAGAGGTGGGCAGCTCCCCATGCCTACATCCAGAGCTGCCCTCTCCAGGTGCTTCCCACTTCTCTCTGTTCCTAGGACTTTCTGGGCTTCATTGATGTTGCTTTTATAATGAATAAAAAATGTTAAAAGAGAAATCGAACAAAATGCCAATCCTCTGGGGGTCATTAGGAGGGAGAACTCTGAGCCAATTATCTGACCCTGGGTACTTCCATGAGGATGGAAAGTTGTGTCATCCCTGTAAGTCACCCCCTTAGAACTTACCAGACATTACAGTTACATAGGCCCTCATGAGTATTACTCAGTTAAGCCTTTCCAGATACTCTAAGGAAATAGGTAAGAGAAATGCTGCCATCCTATTTCACAGGTAAGAAAGGCATGGTGTAGGCAAGTTAAAGAATTTGCTCCAAGTCACACGAGCTAGGAAGAATGGAGCTGAGCTATGTCAGGACTGCCTGTTAGCCCATCCCTAGCTCCTGCTCCCTACATAGGCATGGTTTACCTCCTGTGGCAGTTTCTCACTTGTTACTCTGAAAGGTCACCCTGACAAGAAGGCTGGGGAGTGCATGTGGAAGAGCAGGCACTGGGAATGGTGAGGAGGAGGGCCCCATGCTAAAACAGGTAGGAGACATGAAAGATCATTACTGTATGCCGCGAGCACCTATTCAGAGGGTGGTTGGGGGAATCCCAGGAGCTTTTTTCATTTAGCCTCAAGGATGATATACAGTCACCTTCAAAGTACTCCCTTTGGGAAGCTATGCGGTGATGTCAGTGCTTAGTTGACCCTTCAAATCAATTTTGGAATTCTTTTTCTGGGATTACCATTAGAGCTGTCATTGTATGAAGTCTGACAATTAAGATTGTGACTCATCCTAGAAAAAGTGCTACATACCTCATTGCTGAATATCACTAGTGTCACCTTTGAAGTACCTCTTTGGTAATCTGGTGACCATTGTGATATTTAGCAATGAAGTATACAGCACTCTTTAAAGAATGAGTTTGTGAACTTAATTGTCACCCTCTATATATGTAGAAGGTGAGCGAAAGAGAGAGTGGGGCTTTTCTCTATAAA
Organism: Loris lydekkerianus; assembly: GCA_963574355.1. Taxonomy (NCBI): domain Eukaryota; kingdom Metazoa; phylum Chordata; class Mammalia; order Primates; family Lorisidae; genus Loris; species Loris lydekkerianus. The sequence continues at coordinate 5,029 of CAUYPK010041871.1, forward strand.
ATCCTAAAGGCAAATGTAAATCATTTCTGAAATCATCTGTTTTGGAAAGGATAATCTATGTCTTCTTATTTATTTTTAAATACACATGAGTCAGAGCAGCTGGCATCCTGGTGTGGTGGCCCCCTGGCCCTAAGCTGGCTGGGTCCCCCTTGCTCACCTTCTGTGGGGGCTATTATCAGCCAAGGCTCTTCTGTTGTCCCTACCACTGGTGCCTCCACCACCCACTGCTGTCACCACTGTGTTGTCTGCTTTAGTCACGGTATTTCTGAGTTAGTTTGGCCCCTGTGTCTTTAAGTCAGGTTTCTGTGGTGACAACTTAACAGTGTCCAGTTTTCACAGTGCAGGTTTCTGTGCCCATGGTGGAATGTCGAGTGGATGAACCAAAGGCTGCTGCAGGAGTGGCTTGGGGAACCTGCTGGAAGGACTGACAGTGATGCTGGGAGACCATGTGCACCGACAGTCCTGCCCTGGCCTTAGGCCCATGTCAGTGTAGCACAGACGGCCGCCTGACCAGCTCAGGGTCTTGGCTTGGCCTCATGGAACTCTTCTTTTGGTGCTTAGTTTACTGTAGAAACTCATGATCTACTGATCTACTAAAAGCTGAAAATGATCAAAGAGTTGTGAAAACATCAGTTCTGAAGACTGTGATTGGAAAGTGGAGAGTGAGAAATTATAAAGGGGTAGAAATAAAAGATGAGGAATCTTTTAAAGGATGTTCATATGCTTGGCCCTGTAATTTAAAAACATGATGAATTAATACTCAAGCCCCTAAACACTCAACTAATGTGACTCATTTGAGATTCACACATTCGAATGGCACTTTGAATCAGACGAGCATTTATTTATTTTTTTTATTGTTGGTGATTCATTGAGGGTACAAAGAACCAGGTTACAGTGGTTGCATTTGTTAGGTAAAGTCCCTCTTATAATTGTGTCACACCCCCCAAAAGTGTGTCACATACCATCACTCACTCACCCACTACTCCTCTCCCTCCTTCCATCTCTCTTCTCTCCCCTTCCTCACCCCCCACTGTGTACTAGGTCATCAACTGTTCTCATGTGATAATTGAGTACATAGGATTCTTGCTTCTCCATTTTTGTGATGCTTTACTAAGAATAATGTGTTCCACTTCCATCCAGGTTAATACAAAGGATGTAAAGTCTACATCTTTTTTAATGGCTGAATAGTATTCCATGGTATACATATACCACAGCTTGCTAATCCATTCCTGGGTTGGTGGGCATTTAGGTTGTTTCCACATTTTGGCGATTGTCAATTGAGCTGTGATAAACAGTCCAGTGCAAATGTCTTTATGGTAAGAGGATTTTTTTCCTTCTGGGCAGATGTCCAGTAATGGGATTGCAGGATTAAATGGGAGGTCTAGTTGGAGTTCTTTGAGTGTTCTCCATATTCAAAGTTCTTCCTTCAAAAAAGGTTGTACTAGTTTGAAGCCCCAACAGCAGTGTAAAAGTGTTCCCTTCTTTCCACATCCATGCCAGCATCTGCAGTTTTGAGATCTTATGATGTGGGCCATTCTTCTGGGGTGGTTTTGATTTGCATTTCTCTAATAATTAAGGACAATGAGCATTTTTTCATGTTTGTTAGCCATTCATCTGTCTTCTTTAGAGAAGTTTCTATTCATGTCTCTTGCTCACTGATATATGGGATTGTTGGCTTTTTTCATGTGGATTAATTTGAATTCTCTGTAGATCCTAGTTATCAAGTTTTGTCTGATTCAAAATATGCACATATCCCTTCCCATTGTGTAGGCTATTTGCTTTGGTTGTACAGAAGCTGTACAGAAGCTTTTCAGTTTAATTAAGTCCCATTTGTTTATTTTTGTTGTTGCAATTGCCACAGAAGTCTTTTTCATAAAGTATTTCCCCAGGCCAATATCTTCAAGGTATGCTTTCTTTGAGGATTTTTATCATTTCATGTCTTAAATTTAGGTCTTTTATCCATCTCGAATCAATTTTAATGAGTGGAGAAAGGTGTGGGTCCAGTTTCAGTCTCTTACATGTGGATATCCAGTTCTCCCAGCACCATTTATTGAATAGGGATTCTACAAAAGAGGTGAAGGACCTGTATAAAGAAAATTATTTAACCCTAAGAAAAGAAATACCAGAGGATATTAACAAATGGCAGAACACACCATGCTCATGGCTAGGAAGAATCAACATTGTTAAAAAGTCTATACTCCCCAAAGCAATCTACAGATTCAATGCCATTCCTATTAAAATACTGACATCATACTTTTACGACTTGGAAAAAATAATTCTTCATTTTGTATGGAACCAGAAAAAATCCATATAGCTAAGGTAGTTCTTAGTAATAAAAACAAAGCTGGGGTCATCAGCCTACCAGACCTTAGGCTGTACTCCAAGGGCATAGTGGTTAAAATAGCCTGGTACTGGCACAAAAATAGAGACATAGACATTTGGAACCAAATAGAAAACCAGGAAATAAAACTAACATCTAAAGCCACCTAATCTTTGATAAACCAAACAAGAACATATATTCATATGAGTATTTTTAAAGTGAGCTTCTGGAAAATACACGTGAGCTAAGTCACAGTGAAAATTAGAATGTGCTGCCATGTCTCTTAGTGGTCAGAAGCCAGTTATTTTGCCCCTCCACTGCTGTGTCACTGAGGCACGGTGTCTACTCACAAATCTCTAGAACCCCTTTTTCCTTCTGAGGATCATTGAGAGGTTTTTCCATTAAGGGGGTTTGCCATTAAATCTGTATTTCCTTGCTTGACAGCTTCCTGGTTGGGGATGATGGCAGGGTGTATGAAGGTGTCGGCTGGAACATCCAAGGCTTGCACACCCAGGGCTACAACAGTGTCTCACTGGGCATTGCCTTCTTTGGCAATAAGATGGGTAATGGCTGTTCCCTGCTGACCCTTTGCCAGAGCGCAGTCTACACTGCCTTCCGCCACTCCCTTGTCTCAGCACTCTTGTCTTGTTAGCCTGCTCCACGCTTGTCTTCTGTCATCATTGCCTGTTTCCTGAAATGTCGTCTCTCTGGCTTTTGTGACATGCACACTTCCTGTCCTCTTCCACTTTGTCTGGTCTGCACTCCTGTGATACCGTGAAGCCATCACTTCTGGAGCCTGAAGTTGTCTGGCACTGGTGTTGTGGCTGCCAGAGGCAGAAAGTGTTGCTTGTCTCTTCTTCAAGTGTGTTTCACTGGGAGAAACTGACCAGAAGCCAGCAGGCACAGAAGTCACATAGACATAGTTTGCAGGCTTCTAGCCCCTAGCCGAGGAGCAGAGGAGAACACAGAGCAGGGTGGAGTTGAGAAATAGTAGATAAATAACTGTACCTTCTGATCTCCTCACCTGACAGTTGGGGCTAGTAATAGCATTTATTGCAGAGGTTTAGGGTGAGAATTATGAGTTAGTAGTGGATGTAAAGAGCTCATTGCATACCTGACTTTTCAGATAGGACTTCTCTGAGTGTGTCTTTTTCTGCCTTTCAGCCCTTCCACCTATACACAGAGTAGATAAATAAAGCTAAGTGTGATGATGGGAAGAGTGGCCAACCTTGGCTGCCAAGAGCTCTTTACAAGTAGTAGCTCTTATATTTTAGACTCCTGTCCTGGCTACTGGGCCAGTTTCCTCCCTCCCATTCACCCCTTCAGGTGCAGGTGGTCAAATTATCCTCCCTCCAGGGTCTAGTCCAGGTTGAAGTTTCTTACTGACAGTCCTGTGTTCCGTGTCATGCTCTTTAAGGCAGTAGTCCCAGCCCTGCTGCCTTGTCAGCTTCAGAGGACCTGATCTCCTGTGCCATTCAGAAGGGTCACCTGTCACCCAGGTATATTCAGCCACTTCTTCTGAAAGAAGAGAGATGCCTGGACCCTCAATATGCAGTGATGCCCAGGAAAGGTAAGGACATGATCCATCTCACCCTCCTCCTTGTTCCCACCCAACCACACTTGGGAACTCTCTTTTCTGTTGGGTTCTCAGTGGACTCTTGGGCCAAGAACATCTCATACCTAACATAACTTTGAGATTTGGAAGATTCTGAGAGGGCACTGTCCTGGCCTCTTCTACATCACACTGGAATGATATAGCCATGGACTCATTCTTAAAACAAATATGCACATGCATTTTCACTCAGTCAACAAATACTTGCTGAATAGCAGACACTCTTCTAAGTACTTGGCACTCTTCTGTCCTGTGAACAAAACAGATGAAAATCTTCAGCATCAGACAGCTCTCACATCACTGAGTAAAGACAGAGGAACATGGGCAAACAAGATAGACTTGATGTTAGATGGCAGGAAGGCTATGGAGGAAAACAGAGTAGGGGAGTGGAGTGAGGTACAGTTACCTGCGAATCTGAGGACACATAGATGCACATGCCTTCTTAAATGCAAAACCAGCCAGCCTACAGCATGGCCCCAGGGCTGAGGAAAATTTGAGTTCACAGATTATGACATCAGAGTGATAATCTACAAAGCAGAGTAACAAAAATGATGCACTATTTTGAAATAAATAAGCTGTGACTTAAAACTGGTAAAATTAATAAGCAAGCCTTTTCTTGGAGTTAATGATATTTTAAAATTAGTTTTCTTAAAATTATAAATCTCTAAATAAAGTTTTATTTCTTATTTTGGACAGGTACTATCTACAATAATGATAATTCCTTAATATTTTCAGAGTTCTTTATAGATTTTGAATTATTTTCAAGTACCTCTGATCAGCTCAGAGGCCAACATCTATTGTGTTGACCTCATTACCTAAGTGCCCCCACCTGCAGGTGTTGTGATGTATGTGTAAGCATGCCCACGTACTTTGTCTGAGGAGGAAAATGACCAGCAGTCCTTTCCTTTCTGTGTACACACTGGCTTCTGCAGTTATTAGAGCTGTAGATCTGTGCCCTTGCCCCTTGGGTCTAGCCACTTGACCAGACAATCTCCTTCCAGGGTTTCCAGGAATCCTATAGCCAAGCTTGTGCTGGGTTGTGCCCTGGGTGCTGAAGGCTGGGTTGTGAGATCATGCACAAGGAGGCCAAGGCAAATTCCCATTTTCTTGATTTTCTACCTCACCACAGTTTGCCCCAACATTGTCCCACGATCTGCTTGGGAAGCCAGAGAGACACATTGTCCTGAAATGAACCTCCCAGCCAAATACGTCATTATCATCCACACAGCTCAGACCAGCTGCAACATATCCACGGACTGCCAGACTCTTGTCCGGAACATTCAGTCCTTTCACATGGACACACGGGGATTTTGTGACATTGGATATCAGTAAGTGGGACCCTCCTTTTCTTTTTCTTTTTTTAATTTCAGGTTAATAAAAGGGTACACAGGATTAGGTTACATTGTTTGCATTTGTTAGGTAGCATCCAAGTTGTAGCTGAGTCTTTCACCCAGGAGGTGTGCCATATACCCCACGTTGTACCCCTTAGGTGGGAGCTTATAGAGTCACCTCTCCCCTTTTTGAATTTAATTGTGTTTTTCTGTTGTGTGGACCTGTAATTGTTCATCTATTAGTTTTAAATTAGTATTGGGTACGTGGGGCGCTTACTTTTCCTTTTTTTTTTTGGGGGGGGGGGAACGGAGTCTCACTCTGTCACCTAGGCTAGAATGCTGTGGTGTCATAACTCATAGCAACCTCAAAGTCCTAGGCTCAAGCAATCTTCTTACCTCAGCCTGTCAAGTAGCTGGGACTAGATGCCCCTCCCCCAGCTAATGCTTTCCCATTCTTGAGATACTAAGGTGAATGTTATCCAACTCCACAGGGGTAAATACAAAAGATGTAAAGTCTCCATCTTTTTTATGGCTGAATAGTATTCCATGGTATACATATTCCATAGTTTAGTAATCTATCCATGGGTTGATGGGCACTTGAGTTGTTTCCACATCTTTGTGATTATGAATTGAGCAGCTGCACATATTAGAGTGCAAATGTCCTTATGATAAAATGATTGTTTTTCTTCTGGGTAGATTCCTAGTAATGGGATTGAGGGATCAAATGGAAGATTTACTTTTAGCTCTTTGAGGATTCTCTATACTTCTTTCCAAAGAGGCTGTACAAATTTGCAATCCAACCCACCTTGTACAAGTGTTCCTCTCTCTCTGCACCCTTGCCAGTGTCTATAGCATCAGGGACCTTCCAATGTGGGCCATTCTCACCTGAGTTATGTGACATTTCAAGATGGTTTTGATTTGCATTTCTCTGATGACTAAGAATGATGAGCATCTTTTTATGTTTTTTTTTTGGTCCCATTTGTCTGTCTTCTTGGGAAAAGGTTTCTATTCATGTCTCTTAACCAGCGATTAATTGGGTTGTTTGCTCTTTTTTTTGTTGATTTTTGTTGATTTGTTTGAGTTCTTTTTGGATTCTGGTCTTTGTCAGATTCATAATGTGCGAATGTCTTCTCCCATTCTGAAGATTGTTTGCTTTGTTTACTGTATCCTTAGCTGTGCAGAAGCTTTTTACCTTGATCAAGTCCCATTTATTTCTGTTGTTGCAATTGCCAATAGGGTCTTCTTCATAAAATCTTTCTCCAGGGCATTATAGTTAAGAGTTTTCCTGACACTGTCTTCTAGAGTATTTATAGTTTCCTGTCTTAGGTTTAAATCTTTCATCCAGGATGAATTAATTTTTGTAAGTGATGAGAGGTGTGGGTCCAGTTTCAGTCTTCTACATGTGGCTACCAGTTTTCCCAGCACCATTTATTACATAGGAATTGTTTTCCCCCTTGCATGCTCTTGTTTGGTTTTATTGAAGATCAGCTGTTGATATAAGGCTGGTTTCAATTCTATGTTCTCTGTTCCATAGATCTATGCCTCTATTTTTATGTCAATACCATTCTGTTTTGATCACCATAGACTTGCAGTATAACCTGAAGTCTGGTAACATGATGCCCTCACATTTGTTTTTATTTCTTAGAATTGTGTTATTTGGGTTTTTTCATGGTTCCATCTAAAGCAAAGAACTATTTTTTCAAGTTTTTCAAAGCATGATGGTGTTTTAATGAGGATTGCATGAAGTCTGTAGATTACTTTGGGTAGTATAGACATTTTAACAGCGATGGTTCTTCCTAGCCATGAGCATGGTATGTTCTTCTATTTGTTAATGTCTTCTGTTATTCAATGTGTCAAGCAAGTGTTCTTGTGACTTTGGATAACTGTCCTGGTGACTCATGTAGCAAGTTGTAGTTTAGAAAGTCCTACACTTGGCAGAAGTTCCTGTTACAGGTATATGTGCACAGGAGCCCTCCAGAGAGTCAGGGACATGTGTGAATCATGACCCTCTCTTCTTGACCTCCCAGTTGTATTTACTTACTTTGCTAATATGCCACAGCGAGTCCATTCTGATTTTGACACATTTCACAGACAGGAATGAGAGAGAGAGAGAGAGAGAGAGAGAGAGAGAGAATAATTATGTGATTGCAATTCAAAGTGATGGATGAACTTCTGGAAAGATATATGGAGAACACTTAGAGATCTAAAAATAGACCTGCCATTTAATCCTGTAATTCCTCTACTGGGCATATACCCAGAAGACCAAAAATCAAATCATAATAAAGATATTTGTACCAGAATGTTTATTGCAGCCC